>JBBUKS010081605.1:0-27723 GCA_038050645.1 Hedychium gardnerianum
AGAGCTCGATAACATCTAAACGAACCAAGCTCAAGCCAAACTTCAAACAAGCTCAAGCTCATAAAAAATAAATCAAGTCAAGCTTGAACAATTATTTCAAAAGCTTGATTCATTTTAGACTCGGCTCAGCTTGGCTCGATTATTTTATCAAACAAACTTAAACATCTCAAAACTTAACTCGATTTGATTTATTTACGATCTTATTTGTCAGCCTACTTAAAATTATCTTTCCTCCATTTCTATGTTATCTATTTTCTTTCCATGTTTTTAATTTCATTGTGTTTTCTTTCATCTCTTTTGTACATGATCTCCATCTTTATTTAATTTTATTGTCCACTCAATCTCCCTTTGTCTCTTCAACTTTCATTTTCATTTAACATTGTATTTTCTTATTGCTATCCATTAATTAACTCACGTTTTCTTTCACTACAAGTAACATTGTTTTTTCTAAATTTGTTCTCTTATAAGTTATAATATGTTTGCTAGATTTCATTTTTTTTTTCCTTCTCATTCTCACTGAAAATATTATATGAGACTTAAAAAAAAATAACTTCAAAGCATGATTAACCTAAGCCATATATGAAAAAGTCCTTATTTATATAGCTATAATATGTCTTAACAGCTTGAATTATGTTATACAAGTAGAAAAATGAATTGAATTAAATTGGGCATTGAGTTAGGATAAAATTTAAAAAACTAATGCGGTTATTTTTCGAGGAAACACCAAAATGCCACTTAAGACAATTTTTGGCTTTTTATATAGAGGATGCCTTGCCAAACTTAGTAAAAGCCATCATTTCCTAATAAAATATATCAAGGAATTGACAACTAGACATTGTTAAAATTATAGTTGGGTCCAAATGTTAAGAACCTGTATATATCCACATAGAAAAATTTATTTGGTAGATGCTTGTTATATATTGTGTACCCATGATAAACAAGAATGCGAGAAAAAATTATACATACGTGGTGTCTCTTCAGACACAACAACAGCTCTTGGCCCAATCAGAGTCCGTTGCAATCTTGAAAACCTGTCATATTAAAAACATCACCACTTACATAATTTACCTGCATTTTAAAGAAGGATCATCATTTGTTGTTTGCAAAATTAATTAGTCATGGGAAAAAATAGACAGAGTCAATAAAGCTACGTACAAGTGCTTCAAGAGGTCGAACTTCACCAGTGCTAGTTACTCAGTTACTCGGAAGTATTGAGGATAGGCATCAGGTATATTAAATCCATCCAGTGTGCCAATGCTACTCATCACTTGCTTGACATCATCTAAGCAGGGGCAATTTTGAACATATGATTCATATTTCACAATTTCTTTCCCCTTCGGCCTCTACCTTGTGAATATAATAGTGGTATTCTGATCAATGGATCTGGCATATCTGCTTTGTACTACAGGGGACACCATCTATATGGTGCTTGAATCTGCACTTCACCACTAGTCATTGTTCAAGTTAATAGTTATCATGATTTACCTCCTCCGTGTTAATCTTGGAACGGACTGGCGGGGGCGCTGAAGACGAGCATTTCGCCTTTTGCCATCTTTTCGCCTTTTGCCATCTTAAATCTGCGCTTCACGATTTCACTTTTTGCAGAATTGAATCTGCGCTTCACCGCAGATCAGTTGAATATCCTCAGCATTGCATGTCATAGTTACCCAAACTGCTCCCTGAAATATTTTGACATGTGGTTGACTGATAGAGGGTGAGCCTCCCACCAAATGATTTGATATCGATTTGGATACTGACATCAATAACAGGATTAGCTATGTTGATTGGATTACCACTGCTGTAAATCTGTAAGGAAAGATAAGGCATCATTTTTGGAGATAATAGCGCATTGTGACTAACCTCATGAAAGAACAAGTAAGACATAGAGAATCATGAAGAACAGGTATATTTCAACGGAAACAAGTATGAGCTGGTACAAAGTTCTGCTTAGCTCCTTAGAATAACATTAAAAAGAGGAAAAGTCTTTTATTAAAACTCATATACTATTACTTAATACGAGTTCTTCTAGGTTTTGGAAAATATAATTTAAAATCTCGAGTCGTTTCGTTCTATACACGTGAAACATTTCGTTCCGCCCGCGGACCGACACATGCACGCCTCCAGTGCCGCGTACCGCATGCCGCGCGCCACAACACGTCCAGACGTGTCGCACGGCTCCGACAACGCATCCGGACTCGTCACGCGTGCCTGCGATTGCTGGCGGCGTGAAGGGCTAAGATTTTTAACTTAGGTTTAATTAAATAATTTAGGTTAATAAGTTTAATCAACTCCTAGCTATATTGAGATAATTTAAATAAGTTTAATTAAAGTCTAATAAAATTATCTCATTAATTTAATGTATATATTTTTAAAATATATATATATATATTTTTAAAATATATATATATATATTTTTAAAATTAATTTTTTTTTTATTAGTTAATATATTTTATATTTAAAAAATAACGAAACTATATCGGTATGACAAGTTACAGTACCGAAAGTGTATCATTCCGGTTCGAGACCAAAACCTCGGCACTCGAGATTTTAAACCATTACATTGATGGAGATATTTAAGTCATTGGGTGTTTAACTTATCTTTGAATCAATTCTAAACTAAATTAAACAAATTCAAAAGACTAGCAACAAGGGTTGTTCGTGGTATAATGACATGAAATGTTAGTCATTAATACCAAAATTATACTGTACTTCTAAAAGGAACCACAAAAAGGGAAAAAATAAATCTAGGATATCTTTTGGGCTCATGTGAATAGCAAACAGATTTTTCATATTATTTATCATCCTTTTTAAACTTTAAGGGAAATAGAACTCCATCAGAATCACATGGCGGCGATCTGCAACACATATTAGTCACTAAATGTATCCATTACCTTCTTAATTATATTTATCTGAACTGTCAAATCCAACATACCGAGATTCAGGGATGAAAAATGAATAATGCCTCGATGGAAGAAGTTGCTCCACCAAACTGCTATTCTTCATAGACATAATAAAATTCATTTCTTGCAGATCAGACTTCACAGAGGATAACTACCACAAAATGCAGGAAAGCATAAGTTGATACAGAAAATGTTGACAATTTTTTATTCATAACAATACATGAACCTAACAAGAGGATGATTTATCTTAACAGATGGGCCAACCAACCAACAACCAACAACCAAGTTTTATCCCATTATGTGGGGTCGGTTATATGGATCTTTTTACGCCATATCTTAACAGATGGACCACTGAAACAAATTCACTTCAAGTTCCTATATCATGCATTCAAACTAGAATCTATAAAGGGGTAAGAACAAGATTAGTATGGAGGCATTACTATTGGCGTTTAGTATATGATAAGCCTCTATATTATTTTAATGATTATATGATATTGTTTGGGTGAGTACCTATAGTTTAAAGAAACTTATAGGGAGGAGGTGAAAAATCAAAGTGGGTGCCCCTTGTGGCAGAGGATCTTTTAGAAAGTGGGGTTATCGGAATTTATACTTTTGACAAATTGGGAGGTCTCAATAGGAAAAGAAGATTAATACGGGGTTTTCGAATGGGAGAGTGATTTCTAAGATGTGAAGCCCAAAAGGGAACTTCATCTCTAGCTTGTAAGAGCACAATGTGCAAAAAAATTTGGGCAAAAATCAAAAAGGCGCCCATTTTTATTAGAATCGTCAGAGAGGCACCCCTTTTTTTATTTTTTTTATCAAAAGGGCATCCTGCCCCACCAACTCCCCCATAAAATGACACTGTTACCCTTAAGTTCATCCAGTTTAAGTTTTGATAAGCCAATTTAAAGTATTAACTTTGAAGCAGCCAGGCGGAATGGAATTGATTGCTAGTATAAGAAAAATTAGACAAGACGCTTCAAATTTTCCTTGCTACTTCGAAATCTATCCAAAATTGCTCAACCGCCTTCGCCAATCAACGCCACTTCTTGTCATCACCTAAGCTTCCTCTCTATCGATTTATTTCGGTTTGATCAACTTGGAATCTCCTTCTCATGTACTAGCTAGCTTATTTGGATTTAGGGTTGAAAAAATCCCACCTAAATAGTAATTACTTATCAACAACTGCATTGTGTTCCCATGTATGCGTTAATATTCTCTTATTTATCCTTTAAGTTTCTTCCTTGTGTATTTAGGGTTTAGGCTTTGGTGTTTGTTCAGGATTTTAAAGGATTCAGTTCTCCTTCAAGTGTTTGAACATCTTATAACCCTTTTCCTTTCTTCTAATGTTCCTACACACGATTGAAGTACCTTGAGTCCACAGTAGACATCCAAGTGTCATTGTTGTAGCAACTACATTTTATAGCAGTTAAATAACATTATAGCAGCTACAGATTAGCAGCCTGTGTCCTTAACTGTCAAACTAGGACTAAGCTAGTAGAATAGTTGTGAAAAGCGCGCGTCTGGTTGTGCCTTGGCGCAAGGCATAGCCAGGCACACCATTTGTGCCTAGGCAGCGACCCAGGGGCAGTACTTGAATGAAGCACGCTTAAGCGCGCGCCTTTTGAGAGATTAAGGCGCGCTTAAGGCACTATTTTCTTCGCCTTATTGAAGGTTTTTAAAAAAATTAAAAGTCCATTAGGTTGCATTAACTTGCATGCATGCGACATAATTTTCTTGCGTGACTCTTCGTCTCCCCTAGAAAATAAACATCAACATTAGTCCCTTGCAAACTTATTTCACTGATTTTGTCTCTATGTGACTCTACCTCTCCCCTAGAAAATGAACATCAACATTAGTCCCTTGCAAACTTATTTCATTGATTTTGTCTCTGCGTGACTCTTCCTCTCCCCTAGAAAATGAACATCAACATTAATTCCTTGCAAACTTATTTCACTGATTTTGGCTCTGCGTGACTCTTCCTCTCCCCTAAAAAATCAGCATCAACCTCCCCTCCCTTCTCAAATGTGAACTCTTCTCTCGCCTACAACATCAACATCGGTCTTCTAGATTTGGCTACATTTTCTTGTTTTTCTCCTTTTGTTTCGTCGGTATGTTTTTTTTCCTCACAGATTTAATTTGAAGTTTGTTTTTTCTTTAATTGGAAGTTTGATTTTGATTATGAAGATAAACTATTTCAATATTTGAATGTTAGTGAATTTTATATTTACATTATTGTTTAATAATTTGTGAAACATTTGAATTTTATTAGTGAAATATTTTGGCAGAAATTCCCTATATATGTTTAAATTGTAAAAATTTATATCCAAAGCGCCTTATTTCGGTAAGGCGTGTGCCTCACCTTGCGCTTAGCGCCTCATGCTCCACAACACCTATGCGTTTTTGGGCGTCTCATGCCTTAAATGACTATCTATCATTATTCAAAATTTTGATTTTCTACAGCTTAATCTTTGTTTTCTTGATATGCTTTTGTCTTCTTGGTAACAAATGGATGGATAGGCAGTACTATAGAGCAAGAAAATGTTCTGACATTCATATAAGTAATCAAGGAATGTCAAAAAGATACACTGTACAGAATTGTTCAAGTTTTTCTCGTAAGAGATAGAAGATGAAGTTAGCTATTATTTATTTTCTTACTTGCTCAGAATGTTAATTTTGGTCTCAAATGAAAGGTCTAATGACTTGACATAACTTCCATAACAGTGGATGATGGCTATGATAAACATTAATTATCTTTCATATGGGGATAATATCACGTGGAGTGTGGGTTTCCTCCATAATCATTGTGGTTACCATCATCCATTGAATTCAACTACTAGGGAGACCTGCTTTAAGCATGGATAAGTTGTCATAGGTGGTCTTTCAATTTTAATGTATTCACTTTGCCTGCTGGCTGCTGATTTCTTGAAGATGCAATCATATTGTCCTCCATGTCAATTGTTGCGTATATTCTTTTGGTTATTGTCTGTTATCTTTCAATTTCATCTTCACTCCCCAGTTTGGCAATTAGAATATGTGCTCATGTTGTACCACAAATGTTCATTCTACATCTTATGCATACTTCCTCTGTTCTGAAGCTCGAACATAAGACCTCCATATGGATTTGACAGTTAAAAGCACTTGCTAGATTATGTTAATTTTGTTTGTTCTGACAACAAAGTGCTTCGAACATTCACCCTCTCGGTGTGGCAGATATCTTGTACGATTCCTGGTCACCAGCAATGACCGTAAGCTCTGTCTGCATCAGCATTTTATCCATGTTATCAAGCTCCACAGCAAAGGTGATCATCTATCTACAAACCTACATTATCAATCATGTCAATTTTAATATTGAAACTGGCATCTTTCTCATTCTCATCCTCATCAGGAACGTCCACCCGACAATGATCGCTACGTGAAGAATTGTAAGAATGGAAGATCTCCAAAAGAGACTAGGTGGTGGTTCCATGATGACAAAGTCTAAAACTGAAGGACACTGGCCTTGTTTCGGTCCTCAACTCACAGAAGATCCATCTTCTTCTTTGTTGAGCAGGCTTACCAGATCATTTGAACCAGTGATTATATTTATCCTTTTCTTTTTTTTTTGCTTTATTTGGTAATTGTAAAGAGGAGCTTAGTTGTATCGAACAATACAATAACATGATGGCTTGCGGCTAAATCAAACTTGAGCAATACTTATATTTTTGTGTTATTTACCCTTCTTTTTCTCAAGAAGAGATTGGAAGAAATCATGCCCTTTTCAACAAAAAAAAAAAGGCGCATATTTTAGCTCGATCTATGATGATACTGTGTGTGCTTGAGAAACTTGAGTTATTTGTTAGATACTCTAAATCTTTTTGGTGGTTCATTTTATTTCATTAATTTATAACTTTTACAACATAATCCATACCCAAATCTTCTTTATCCGTTAAACAATAAGATATATAATCTGGGCGTAGTAAATCAATCCCAACAAACTTAATTAATCAGACTGATGAACTTGGAAAATAATTCCAAGCAAAAAAAGAAGAGAAAAAGAGTAAACTCTTTGAATTGATTTCCTTTTTCTTTTTTGAAATCATTTTCATCTTTTTCTTCAATGTTTAGACTGCAATCCTCTCGCTTCATACCCTTTCATTATTCTCAGCCTTTTGCAAGAAGAGATGAACATCCTGCAATCGATTTAAAAAAAATATTTAAAATTAAAACAATATATATATAAGAAAAAGAGAGAGAAAAAAAAAGAAGAAATACTTACTCCCATGGAACATCACCAACCAACATTAAATCTCCATCTTTATCCTCATAAGTGATAGCATACTCACATCCACTGCCTCCTTCCTTCCCTTGCACCTCTCCTGCAAGAAATGATTTTTTTTATTATTGTTAATGAATAAATATATTTCCTTCTTAATTACCATACAATTAAGTGATCAAACATTTATCACTTTAATACAATGATATAGTGGAAGCAAGCTATCAATTTTGAGAGTCAAAATAAAATACTCACCTAAAGAAAAGCATTTGAACATTTTGTCCAATGCTTCTCTAAGCTCCTTATATCCTTTGTACACCTTGAGATCGATCTTTCTCAGATAAGGAGCTCCATCCATGCTTACTTTCACATACAATCCTGTTGCATTCGCCGCGGCTTGAACCTGAACTAATAGTAAGTTCTTCCGGTAGGATCGGATCGGTGGCCATCCGATTACTTGTGCCCTATAACATGATTATGAACACATGTCAAGTCATTTACTAACAATTCATGGACTCAAGTTAATTTGAAACTTACTTTGTCATTGGAGTTTCTAGGCCACTTAGATCGTCATAGACCTCTTCGAAGGACTTGCTTTTAGCACAACTCTGAGTTCCATCCTCCGAAAGTGCCCGTTTACTACCTTTCGTGGCCCTCGATTTCTCTGACCCAACCACATCGATGCCCGGTAGACCCAACCTTAGTTCGGTATCCCTAAGGTTGTTAGTACCCAAGGCAGTCTCCATGGCGATAGCAATTTGCTCGATCACAAGGTTGGCAATGGCTAACAATACATCCACACACATATATATATATATATATAGCACTCGCTATTCAATGAGTCAATGACAATTAAGCTTGCATGGTGGATAGAAGACATCCATGATCCACTGATGTCGTCTGATCGCGATAACATGGTGAGGATTCCATCCATGTCGATGCGGAAAGATCCCGACCGTCGAATTGAGCAATGACACCCCATGTGTGTGGGCCCGAGACAAGGGCATGTGATTGAGGAAGCCAACAAATGTGACTGGTTGGCTTCTTAATTTATATAAAGGCATCACATGAGATGTTAGGGTTTGGTCGGTAGGCCTAACAAGGTGATGATGGATCATGTTTGGTATCATGACCAATTAACACATAGAATCAAGCAAGATGCTTTAAATCAAGTGTTTTTTTTTCTCAAAATCTTATTCTTTGGACACGTTTAGGAGAATCTTGATGGCTTTTAATTATCAAAGTGTCGATATTTGAAGTGTAGGTAGTAGAAATGAGGCCCCATATGCTAGCTAGATTCTCATCACTATGATGGCTGATCAAGTAAGATGATACTTTTTTGGTGACCAGAAGAATCAATGAAGTTGTTAGATATGCAATAGTGATTAGTTCATCAAATACATGAATTTGTTTTATCAAAATTATCGACTTCTTCGTATTGCTCCAATTATCATTTCTTCACATCCATAAGCATGTGCAAACCAAGAACAACCCTGTTTCCTTGTTTAATTCACAGCGTTCACTAATACATCATCTTGCTTTGTTCTTCTTTGTCAATTTCTCGCGCTTTACTATCATCTTACTTTGTTCTTCTTTGGTACTTTTTTCTCCCTTTCATCTTCTATTGAATTTCCCAAATTAAATCATCACTTGCAGTAACTCTGTTACATTTAGCTGAATGAAATATTATTAACTTGAACTTACGTATTTTGGTTCTCTCATTTAGCTGAATCATTATTCATTATTAACTTGAACTAATTCAAGACACCAAGAACATACAATCACTAACTTTCATTGAGATAATGCACGATTCCTCTAACACTGTAATTATAATATTGATGGATAGATTGATCTGAATGTCAAACTTCTTCAAATTCATTTGTTTGACTTTAAATTAATCACTGCTTTCAAGGTGTTTGACAAAGATCAAGATGAATTATATTTAATAAAATAAAGTTTGGTTTCTGATCAAGACACATGAGACAAAACTGATAACTACAAAAAATACTGCTCCAACTCTTAATATCTTGTACTCTGACACAGAAAACAGTAAATACATCTTTATGTTTTATCATAAAGGCAGTCGAGTTTCCAGTACAAACATCATGATTCAAATACAGATATAAATAGGTAATTAATTAAAGAGGAGACTCGTCCCTTTCATCCTTCAACAGAATTTATTTTTCAGAGATTCACTTTCCTCAATCGCACTAACACCTTCCAACCTTTGCAGTCACATGTCCCTCTCTCAGTTGCCATTTGGACAATGAGCTGAACCGAGCAAACACACACACACACATAAAACAAGAAACTTTTGAAGTCGTATGAATGAAAGGCATGCCACTTCAGGGCTTCTGCTTCATGATATCACAGCTCTAATATGTAACATGTGTCCTACAGTATCTGCTTCTGGCTTCAGCTATACCTTCTGAGCTCACAAAATATTATGACCATGAAGTGAGAGCTAAAGCAGCAGCAAACAGACTTACATCAGTGAGCATCTCTGAAGAGTATTCAGAAACAGGATTTACTGACAATAATTCACGTATATATATATATATATTTTAAAGAGTTTTCAGAGAAGAAGATTGTGTTATAGGTTTAATGAATCATATGTCTTTAATGTCTACATGAATGCAAGCAGTACTGGTGTTATGCATGAAATAGTAGTGAATAAAATCTATGGTTTATTATAGATGAAAAAAAGGTTTTAAAATACAGAATATAGATGTGTATTCTTACCATTGTTCTTAATGACTTGTGTGATAAGCCAAGAGATTAAGTGATTTTCTTGTGAATTATATGGTATTTAATATATCTGCAGTTGAGAAGGGGAGTTAATCTTCTTTAATTAGTGATAGATGAAATTTATGAAAAGCCTCAGATTTCAACATATTATCTAATTTTGTCACAGAACAAAAAAACCCAAGTATGATCGAGAATGAACTTCTACTATCGCGAAATCCCGACTTTATTATAATGATAAAGAATCAAAATAAGGAAAAAAAATTTAAATCGACAACTAACCTTGATTAATAGATGATGATCATTCTCATGCATGAAACCCTAATTCTGCTCTCTCAAACTATAGCTAGTTGGTGCTACCACAAGAAGATGAAACTGCAACATGATCTACGAATCGCATGGCCTCAATCATTGAGTTACTTAAGATGGATCGAGGACATGGACGAGTGTTATAAGATCATGCTGGCAGCTTCACCTACTGATGGTGCACCCTAAAATTAGGGCTATGAGTTGGGAAGAAGAAGAAGTAGAGGCAAGTGTTATATAGAAGAGAGGAAAGGTGGGGACTCAGGGTCTTAGTCATTGTTGATTTTGAGGTTTAATTAAATTAATTATCATTAATTAGGAATAAGATTAATCCAAGAGGTGTGGTCCAAGAACATAAGACAACATTAATCAATAGTGTTGTCATACATGCATGCATGCCTACATTAATTTAACTCCTTCCTTTTGTGCATCCACATGCCAACTACAATCCTATTCATTGGAAGAGCATCAATAACTTATTTATGAGTTATTTGGCATATAATTAAACTAAAAAAAATCATCTTATTTTCCAAAAATTTTATAGTTTGGTGAAATTATATGATATGAGGGGACCAATATATTCCAATTAATTACAATCTGTTATATGTGATGACAAGATTCACAATTTTCACACATCACAAGGTTGAGGATGAGGTGAGCATATCAACAATTTAATTTGCATACATGTGAACTCTGTCCATCCTCTTGTTTGTATGTAAGTGTTTGAGAGGGGGAATATATTTGTACACATATTGCAAAAATATATATTTAATTGTAATTTTCTCATTCAATTTCTTTCATAATTTGTGTGAAGCAAGGCTTTAAGAATATGCCTTGTGGCATTAATTATTGTCATATTCTATCTATCTTCTTTTTTTCTATCTATCTTCTCAATAAAATTTTAGTTAATTAGTGTGAAACATATTCCTACTTTCTAAATAATAAACTAAATGAATTTAATTTGTTTATACTAAACCTTGGTTCAGATTCATGATTATGATTATTAGAGGAGATCTTAAATGTTAAAGCATTTCTTAATTAATATTGGAATAATTTAAAATCTATTAGGTATTATCACAATTACTCAAAAGGCACAGCGAGTGGGTACTCTCCTTTGACATATGGACTAATTAGGAATGGTAACATAAGTGGCCTGCGATGGGTCTATATACATTGATCAGACTTGATCGTATCCTATATATTTTATGATGTTCATCTTGTATGTATCATGTGTAATTTTTTTATTCTCCTCGAACGGGCAATTGACTAATGCATGAAATGCTGTCACTATGAGATATGAGGATTAATTCTTGGCTAATAGTCAAGTTCATGTCTTTCCTCATGCATTGATCACTGCTCGGGCTAGTAATCACTCGTGATTTATCTCCCTTTACATAACTTGAGGACGGACTGTGAAAAATATCTGGGATGAGCATTATCACCTTTTGTCATCATATGTATTTTTTTTAATTTCTTTAACTTAAATACTATAACTTAAACTCTAAAGATTAAATTTTATATTCTAAACCCTAAGCTCTCAAAACAAAACAAAAAAAATTCTTATGTGCACACAAGGTAAACACTATAAGTAGGATAACAAAATTATATATATAGTTTTGGTATGTTATTATCTTATTTATCCTATAGGCATCAAGTGTAATTTTTTTTTTAAATTTCTTTAATTTATATATTATAACTTAAATCCTAAACCCTGAATTCTAAACCTTAGCTCTAAAAATATTAAATATAATATATATATATACACAAGGTAAGCACCATAAATTAAATAGGTTTAACATTCTTTTATATATATATATATATATATATATGCAAAATTAAAGATAGGGTATTAATTAAATACATTAATTATTGTCATAGTTTTGACCGTGATTATATTACTTGTTGAATTAGAGATACATTTGTGTTTCAAACTACAGGCATGATCATGATAAATTAAAGCTTAAAAGTGATTAATGCTGATTAAAACATTGATATACTTAGCTTTAATTTAAGTAATATATATATATATATATATATATATATATATGAATGCGGCCATGTAGTGACTCATTGCATTATATTGAATTCATTGTGGTCCTGCGTGTGCCTTTTCATCCCTTCCATGCATACAGATACATGCAGATTCAACGTAACAATGTTAATCAAAATTAATTTTGTCTTCGTCCGATAGACTATTCATGATTAATATGTGAAATATTATCAATATGAGATTTGAAGATTAAATTATGGTTAATAATCAGATTTTTGTCCTATTTTATATATTGATCATTATTTAAATTAATTAAATTAATTTTTCAACAAAACATTGAAGCGAACGTTTATTTTTTATCGATATTTTATATATATGTACATATATATTGAGCATGCAGCTGGTAGTATATAATAGAGTAGATTATATTAATCTATAATAAAGCCCATTTTATATCGAATGTCACGCCCTGTATTTGGTTGTCACCAGCTTGCGTTACATCCCTTGTATAATTTTTTTTTTTTTAAAGTTCCCTTCAAAATCCAAATGCAATTTTTAAAACAAAAACTAATTAACTATCTGAAGGCCTTACTCCATGTATTTGTCGGGCCGAGCCCATGATCCATTGGGCCGATCCACTTGAGTACACGTAATCCTGTCCACTTGTACACGTAATGAGTTGTTTCATGACAGTTCTGCTCGTTTCTCGATCGTTCTCCTCGCGATCCAACGAGACCCTTCCCGATTCCTCTTACCGTCGATATAAATCTCCCACCGCTCTCGATCATCGCCACCGATCAGCGCTCGTGATCAAATTCTACCATTACACCGATGGCCACCGTTGTAGCAGCATCCGCTCTACGTCCTTCCGTCTTCTTCTCCGGCCACCCGCAGCGCCGGCCTCTGACAGCGGTTTCGCTTCCACCGCCCGCGCGACTCCGGAAACTCCACGTGTCTGCCACTGCGGCGGTGCCGCAGAGCAAGGAGAAAAATGATGCTGGTGCTACCTCGTCCATCGACGTCCGCGTCGACAAGAACGGCGCCGCGATGGAGAGGCAGCGTCCTCGCCGGTCGGGGTTCGACGCGGCGCCTTTCGGGCTCTTCGACGCGACGTCGCCGATGAGGACGATGAAGATGATGCTGGACACGATGGACCGGCTGTTCGAGGACGCAGTGTCGTTCCCGGGGAGCAGCAGGGGGGAGATGCGGCCGCCGTGGGAGGCCATGGAGGACGAGAAGGAGATCCGGATGCGGTTCGACGTGCCGGGGCTGTCGAAGGAGGACGTGAAGGTGGCCGTGGAGGACGACGTGCTAGTGATCAGGGGCGAGCACAAGGAGGAAGAGGGAGAAGAATCCAAGTGGAAGAGTTGGAGCGCGAGCTCGTACGATTCCAGATTCGTGCTGCCGGATAACTGCGACAAGGAGAAAGTGAGGGCGGAGCTCAAGAACGGCGTGCTGCTGGTGGCGATCCCGAAGACGGCGACGGATCGCAAGGTGATAGACGTCGAAATCCAATGAAGATGGCGACATGAAGTAGGAGTTTGTATGCAAGTCATAAATGATAACTCTGTTCTTGAAACAGGGTGAATCAGTGTGTTTTACTGATATTACCATGTAAATAAAAATATATGTGCATAAATCCATACTTCTATATTTCCACTTAAGCTTCCTGCTCAAAGCTACAGTTAAAACAATCGTAACATTAAAGGCCTTTGACTTACAAAAACAAAATGTATAAATGGCAAAGGCCACTGAGCATACATACAAAATTGTGGAAGTTTGGCTGACTAGAAAAGAAACTCCCCAAGTCAATCTTATTTTTTGGATCTATATGCGAATTCTTCAATGGCAATGGGCGTAGCTTTACTCCTGTTCGGAAATGATAAAACAGAAACTTGGATAGTATCAAGAAACACTATAGATCATTGGTTGAGTAAAGACTGAGATGATAAAAATACCTGGCAGAGGAAGAAGAATTTTGAACATCTTTTAGAGGTGCCCGGAGGCCACTTGCACGGGCGCCTGATGGAGTGTATCTGAAAGATGAAATGAGCGCTGCAAATTTGTCCATGGATTTCTCCGCTACAGTTGTGTAGTTGTTCACATGTGAAATGTCACATCCGAATTTTCCTCCTTTCCTTACCATCGTGCCTTTGTTGTTCAAACATGACACTGCATTATCTGCAGGGTACTGGTATCATTAGCTTTAGCATAAACCTTTTAACTATGATTACTGTCTCCTTCGCTAGTTATAGAGTATTTGCAAACATAACAACTTTATCATAAACTAATGTGACAGAAAATAGCTAGAACATAAGCTTGGTTATGAAAGAAGTAGCTCGAACCTTCTCCATGATGAACTGAAGTCCTTGCATTCTTTGATGGCAGATTTTCCTGATTCTTTACTGAGATGGATGGCAGATTTTCGTTGTTGTCGGATAGTTTTCTTTTCTTGACCGGGTAGCCACCAGGGATACAATCGTTATTTTCATTATAAGTAGCATCATTTGGTCGATGAAGACTATCGACATCTGATGGCTTATGCTTGAAGTATGAGCTTCTCACAATGACTTTTCTGTCCGTAGACACTCTTGTTTCGTCAGCCACAGACGTTGTATGGTGGGACGTCTTTTCCTTGTGCGATGTTAAAAATGGTTTACATCTCGAGGAGGAAATTTGAGGACTTGTAAAGCCGCCTGAACGCCATGATTTCAGGCAAAAAGAATTGTTTAGGTGTCATTATACTTGCAGCTGAAATCAAAACTGACAAACTTACCATGTACAGTTGGTCTATTTACGTCCTGTTTCTGGCTTGGATTGATGAACTTATCTTCCATCTGGTAAAAAAAGAGTTATGCCATTTTTTTGTTGAGAGTACTAGAGGAGCTCAAAAATTTTACCGTTGCCATTGCCGTATCTGTAACATAACCTTCTGGACAAGAGCTATCCTTGTCATCTTGATTAAGTGCAGTGCATTGATTACCGTTCATATTACAAGTAGCATCTTTTGCTGAAGCAGGTGGTCCAGAGCTTGGAGAAGATGAGTCTGGTGTCACCAGATCTTTGTGCATGACTTTCGGGGCCCTAAATTTCCGTCTTGCTTCGACTGATGCTAGACCTTTCTCACTGTTAAAGAACTCGGATGTGTAATGAAGAAAGAAATCAATTATGAGAATTAATCATGAACTGAACTCAACTCGCTAATGAATTGGAGCCAGCATTCTAGATTCTGTGATGAAAAAGTTAAAGCTGGTGGAAAATATTGGATACAGAAGTAGTTGGTTAACAAATTCTTTTGGACGGGCAACTCGAGCCTTCTCTTCTCGCTTGATGATACAGATTGTTGTACAGGGTAACTTCCATTGAGCATCAATGTATTCTCTACACTTTTCCCCTGCAATCAGAGTAGATAAAGTTAACAAGCATGTTAGCTTAAAAAATTCACAAAAGTTCAAAGCAAATCATTCATCACTATGATAAACAATGCATAAAACACAACCTCGAGCCACAAATCAAATTGGCTTCAGTTTGTAACAATATAGGTGCCAGAAACAAGAAATATACATCAAACTAAGAAAAAGAGTATATTCTAAGGAAGTCATCATGTGACCATATTTTTCTAGACTATTTGGGATTGCTATATATATCAGAGTTCATGTGGTGATAAATATCCAAGTTTGCAGAATTTAAATGCCAAAGACAAACATTGCACCAATATCAACAGATAAGATTTAGATCAAGCACGCACCTGGAATGGCATCTTTGTCATTGGATCAATATCGCCTTTTGCTATTCCTTTTGCTACGTCTTGGGATAGCCATGTAGGAACAGTCAAGAAAAGCTACAATCGTCTGAATCAATTGAGTATTACCTATATTAGATATATGCAAGAGAATATATGACAGATGTAGGATATGGGCCTAGAAAATCAAGATCTTCAAAAGGACATTGAGGTAGCTCCAACAAATGGACAAGATCCTCTTTTGCAGGATCATAAACTCTCTGATGTTGGAACGCCCAAATTGCTTTTTTGAACATTTCCTCAAAAGAAGATGGGATGGATACAGCACTATACTTCAAGTGCTTAATAACCTGAAAGTAACAAGAAATTTTCACTTGTTTAATTCAATATTCTGATTTTTACCCTAACATATGATATTACTAGCAGCTGGGTGTGTGTGTGTGTGTGTGTAGAGAGAGACTTATTAAATTAAAAATCATAATAAAAACAAAAAAAATAAGCTAAGAGCAAGTCTACGAAATGAACTACTAGGAAACTGAAACACAAGGGCACTAAGAAACAAGAAATCAAAATAAGACAATTAAGACACAAGAATGGATAGAACATCTGACATTGTAGCAGCATACAGTAGCATAAATCTAACTGATATTAGAAAAAGGGAAAAAGAAAAGTAGATTGAATAAATTAGTTATTAGAAGCAACATATCTAGGCGTGGTTGAGAAATATTACTGCTTCAATTATTGCACCATTATTCCAAGTTTTACTGATAGCGACTTACATTCTCATAGCTTTTAAGCCTCTTGACAAGTGCATGGGCCCTTTTCAAACCCATACCTGGCAGTGATGGCAAATAGTCACAACCACTTAGAATGCACATCTCGAGCATCATCTGTTTGGTAAATCCAGTTAAATCAAGATCCTTATTTTTTCTCAATTTTGAATCCTGGAACTCAACTCCATGACCAAACTTGTCCATTTTGAAGATTATCTGAGTAAGACACTCCAGTAATTAATATCTTAAAATGACAATATACATTTGAATGATATTTTAAATGAATGACTAAAATTTTGGCAAATAAACAAATCTTTGGAAAATACTTACTCTAGAACAGCCAAAAGGTATTAAATCTGAGTCTTCTGTAATGACAGCATCAACGAGTTTGTTGATGGACAAGAAGGTCATCTGTGCATCAGCTTCATAAGGGGCTACAATATAGTCAACCTTTTCCAGCTTCAAAACCTGCACTTATGTACCCTAAATTAGAACAAGATATAAATATGTCTTTATGAATGATTTTAGTCGCAGTCATCTACTTTCACCAGAACAAAACTATGTATCAGATATAGAATGTAATAATCTTTTTCCCACATAACCAAGCCATGGGTTAAGGATAACCTGACGATAACAGAATCAGCTACCTGAATTAGTTCAAGTGCAATTGCAGGTGAAATATCAACAGCCTTTTGGTAGCACTCAAAAGCAGCAGAAGAATTACCCATTGTTTCATGTTCCATTGCTCGTGCAAGATTTTCTTTCCTAGCCCTACATCAATTATTGCAGTTAGCTAGGAGGAAAGACATTTTAAATATATCCTCAAGTTAATAATCAGAAAGTGTGATCAGCATCGATCATATTGACAAGCATATGAACCACCTGTATCAGATGCAAAAACACACAGCATCTTTTACAA
Source organism: Hedychium gardnerianum (assembly GCA_038050645.1). NCBI lineage: Eukaryota > Viridiplantae > Streptophyta > Magnoliopsida > Zingiberales > Zingiberaceae > Hedychium > Hedychium gardnerianum. Next base: position 17,631 of record JBBUKS010081605.1, read on the forward strand.
TACTGTTTCTACAATTTATATTCCTTAATTAAGTAGTGCACTGGCTTTCATCCTACTTTCAAGTATTGGTTTACATGCTACAGAACCTAGTAAACTACCAATCATCTTTGTGTACCTTGACCTCTTGGTTTCTTGTACAATCTTTGTTGGTAGATTCCCACCATCAAATACAAGAATAGGTTTGACTCCATGATGCCGCAACAGATTTACTCTATGCATGCAATACTCAATGTGCCTATACATTGCCCATATCAGTAAGTTGCATATGGTAAACAATTGAAATTGAAAAGCATACGTTGTCAAATTCATGAAAAGTTCCTGCAGTACTATTAACTACAGAAACAGAATGCAACATTATTGATAATGAAGAGATGACATTTTCACATAAATAATGCTGTTGAATGAAGAGAAGGAATGAATTTGAACAGGAAGATAACAAAAATGTACTCATCTAACAATTTTGGTGAGGTCCTATCCCTCAATCCCCCCCCCCCAAAAAAAAAGACTTTGATTAACTTTGGAACTTAAGTACAATGGATAAAGCATCTATCTATTTAAAAAAAAAACTAAAAGTAATGCATTGATTTTAAAAGACTAAAACTTAAGTGTCAATAACTTTATTGAGCACTACATCCAAGGCAAAATCTTACAAAATCACTAGAAATGAAAAATAGAAACACATTATGATTACTTGATTAGAAAACCATAAACGTGAATGTTTTCAAGATTTTCTGGAGACCATTGCACTGCACAGTTAGTTCTCTAAGGAACATGAAGAGAACCTTCAAAATGAACACAATATTGCATGAGTAGCAGAATCTAATTGCATGGCATTGGGAAGCTACACAAAATCCATAACTTAATGACAATGAGAACATTTCAACCTTATCAATTAAAAAGCAAAATCCATGTCTTCAGGTTCATTGTACATGTTAACTTGCATTAAATCATCACTACGCCATTGTGAACAGATGAATTTTTGTCATTCTTAATCAAAGAAAAGGTATCATGCTTTCAGGATGACATCAAAGGAAAAAACTTTCTTTTTCTTTCTTTTGGAAATAAAAAATGTACAAGACAAAGTGCTGCATTGTAATAATGATTAAAGGTGCAGTTTGTTTTATGGACAAGTGTGCTCCTCGAAAGATCCAGTATGAGGGAGATACAGGTGGACTATGCCCCACGTATCATCAACTAAGCCACTAAATTCATGTATTTATCCATCTTTTCTCGCCATAGAGACCTATCTAAGAATAAAACAAGGCCTGTCGAATGAGGATAGGTAGAAACGCAATAACCCTTCTTTGCAAAGAAAAAGAAATTCAAGAAATCCAACTCGAGGAAAATGAAAAGCAAAAGAGGAGAAGCGGCTAGTGAGAAAAGAACAATCTTTCGACCGAGAGAAAATTGTGTCCTCCCATTGGTATCCACTGGCAACGTAAACCTAGAACATCAACGAGTGCAGAAGTCAAAGAGACGCATAGGTACTTGGTGGTGGGAAGGCCTTTGCAGAGCTGCGTGGCGCAGCAGAAGGCGCCCTTGTGGAGCCAGGAATAAGCATCCACCGCCACCGCCTGTCCTCGAAGCTCCTCCACATGGATCGGCGCCATGATAGACTTGAGCAGGGGGAGCAGCCCTTGGATCCCCATCGCGGGCGCCCGACCTCGTCCCTCGCCGCTTCAGCTGCACCCTCACAGCCGCGCCTCTACCCTTTGTCCTTCAGCGTATGCTTCTTCCCTCTTCCTCGGCGCGAAACCAAGTGCCACCCGATTCATTCCCCCGGCAAACAGATATAATAGGGCAAAAAAGGCCGACGCTGCGATGCGAAGAGAGCGAAGCGGGAAACGAAAAGATTTCGCGAAAATATCACGTGATACTCACGTGCGTATGCATTTAATTAAACATTTTGCCCTTATGACATTTTTCTTTTTTAAAATTGGTTCAAAATTCATAAATGCTTATCATATTTTATAGAATATGTTTTTTTTTTTTAAAAAAGGATGCAAGGTGAATTTTGATACGGTTTGCAATGAGAGACATGTTGAAAAATTGGTCTTCCTTATTGTCATTATAGTGAAAGAATATCCAATATTAAAAAATTACATAAAAAACATTTTTTTTTAAATGTGAAACCTCTTTTTAATAATAATAAAAACAAATATAATATCAAACTGGAAAGAACCACTTTATTTGCGAAGCATTTAATGTTTATATAAAACTGAACACACTTTCATAATTTTCACGGGCGTTGTCCGACCGATACGCAACGCCTTCCCGGCGCTTCCCCCCTTTTCTCCCTCCCTGCTCCAATAAATAAATAAATAATTCAAAAAATATTTTTCATATATTTTATTTTTAAAAATGAATTCTCAGACTGTTTCTTCCATGTAAAATAATTAAATAAAAGTTGGTTAAATTTAATTTAATTACCATTGTTTGATTCCTCCTTGTTTTTGATGTCTCTTCTATGCTTCTGCAAGGTCAAAATAAATAAATAAATATATATATATATATATTAGTGTAATTTTTTTTAAAAAAAAGTTTTTATTTGTTGATAAAATAATATAGTTTAATGAGTTGGCGGGAAACCTGCAGGTGACTTTTGACTTGGTGGAGAGTTATGCCGGTGACTCCCCTCCTCTCCATGGCCTGCATAATCGCTGTGGGCTTTGCTGCTGTAGATTAATTAACGTGTCATTAATTTCCAGGGTTTCTATGTTTAGAGATTTATATCGGAAATTCCCTTAAAGATTTATGCTTTTTTCTCAAGGAATGAGCGTGTGAAAATAGAAAGAAGAAGACTACTAGAAGAGGTCGAACCGATTGCACCGCCGAGCTCCTCAATGGCCTCAACAAAGACGTCATGTAGTTCATCGGTCCACCGGATGCGACAATTTTGAGGTAGGTTGATGGTGAACGACCCATTACTTTTGTTGCGGTTGGATGAACACCACGCGATGCCATTGGCAATGAAAGAGCCAAGGTGTAAGCGACAATGTAGAACAATTGATATAGAGATTAGCAAATAAGCATCTAATAAACGACAATATAAACGGGTCGACATATACGAAGGTAAATTTACGTATCTAGAACCAACAAACAAGCGTTTAACATGATCTTATTATTCTTGAGTTATACTAACAACAACACGAGAAGAAGCCGAAGCTTACCTATAAATGGCCATGGAGATCGAAACTAACCCAAATATATTTGCCCTTGACTATGCACTTGGTGAGAGATGCGGGAAAGCAAGGAAGTTCAAGGACCTTATATTTAGGGAAAGGATTGGTAGACTTTAAGGTAAATGAGTATATATTCCAAGATATAGTTTTAAGATAAAATATCTATCAAAAAGATACACTGAACCTAAAATTAAAATGGAAATCTAGAAAAAGATTTTTCATTATGAAATTTAAATTATATATTTGTTGTTCCAATGAAAGTGTATAGGTATTTTATTTTTATAAAATACAAAGTTATACTGCCTGATATTCAACAAATAGTCATAGTTAATATGATAAAATGTAATATATGATAGAAAAAAAAACTACACAAATAGCTTAAGTTTCTTCAACAGTTTGCTATTTTTGTTTTCCTTTGAATAAAATTATTTAACTAAGAGATATTATCAAGTGTTTAAATTTTAATTTCCATATATAAAAATGAGAATAATCTTTTTAAAATCAATTTCCCCATTTCCAGAGAATATATAAACTCAAATTTCCACACTCCCCCACCACAAAACCTTGCAGTCCCGTTCCCGTTCCTCTCTCTCTCCTGGGCCCACATCGCCGGCGAGAGAAGGAAGCGGAGGCGCCCCTACGACACTTGGAAGGAGCCGTCAAAACAGCGGAGGGCGTGGTGGGATCACCAGGTACCGAGACGGCAGCGGCTGGTGGAGAAGGGCCGGTACTGAGCCTGATGAGCAAGCGCCACCGTGCTATGAGGAGGTCCTCCGCTCTAAGGCCGCGGTCACCCTCCTCGTCGTTGAGTACGACAAGCTCATCCGAGCCCTATCCCATGGCATTCTCTTTCTCATCTTCAGCGATAATCAGTTTCCTCACAGGACAGCTAGGTCTAGGAGCAGATATAAGATCCTATATGTTCATACAACAAACCATTTCACCGAGCAGCAAGTGGAACAAGCATAAAGATCTAAGAAACACTTGCCGGATCATTTGATCGGCATGATATGTGCAAACAGATAATAAAGATACCTTCATGCGATTTCCACTGTAATAATAGAAGAAAAGCAGCAATAAGGTCGATTGTACGTCCACTCTAGAAAATTACAAGCAAGAAAGATTTTTTAACTGTTTTTCCACTAAAAAAAGGAAAATCCTGTGTAGATGGGAACCGGCACAACACATGACTACACCCAGAACAAATGATCCAAGAACCAATACTGCAAATTCAGCCAGAGAATAGATCGGATCAAGATGCTAACTTGAGAAAAAATGTCAGCGGAATTGGGGGAGAGGAAAAAAAAACCCTAAATCGCAGTAAAGATCTCAATTTTTTTTTCCAAAAAAGGTGGAACAAAGATCTCAATTCGTTCACCCGAAACCGAAGGATCGCCGGAATCTCGGCAACCACGCGGCAGGTGACCCAAGGCTACATTAGGGCTCTCACCCTTCCGGTGGGATCGAACCTCGAGGATGCCGCCGCCCAGCTCAAGATCGAGATCAGGGTCATCGTCTGCCAAAGCGGAACGCCCCCTTCCATCTCCGTCTCTCTCTCTCTCTTCCTGTCCGATCTTTGCAGTGCTGAAGAAATCACTTCCAAGAATCCAACTGGTCGCCTAGGTGACAAATGGTGACACTATCACAAGCCCTATGAGCGAAGAACTCGCGCGATCGAACGAAGAGGTTGTGGATATTTATACAGTTTAAAATAGACAACAAAATATAAACTTAAAGTCTATTTTTGATATTAAGTTAATTTTGGGGAGCATTTTGAAAAGCCAGTAAAATTTGATATTAGCCTAAATTACAAGTAGTTAACTTCTTGATCACTAATTAGTAACAAGCTTATTAAACAAGAGAATCATGTACACGAAGGGTGGGTGAGGTTTTGGTGTCCAACTCTCCTCTTCCATCATCATCCTTCTTCTTCTCTCCAAATCTACTCTTTTGAGATCTCCAATCGCGGAGAACTGCAGAGGTACCATTTCGCCATCCCCTCGCTGTTCTTTGTAGCAAAGATCGGATTTTGGAGCGCAAACAGTTATGTTCGGAATCAGATTCTTCTTCTTTGTTGAAATTTGCGTTTTTTATGTTGGGTTTTGTTGAAGATTGCTTGTTTTGATTCAGATGGAGAAGGGATCTAGGGAGACGAGGGCGAATCATGCCGGAGTAGCTCCGGCGGAGCCCGATTTCCCCTTGCAATGGGGGTGCCGCAAGCGCCTCCGCCGCATCAAGGTCAGGGACAAAGGATCCGCCGCAAAATCCGGCGTCCGGAGGGGAATAGCGTCTCGAAATGTCCGCCGCATCGCAGATCATGAGTTCCCCCCTCAGCCGCCTCTTTATCCCCTCAGGTAATAGATCGGAGTTTGAACCCGGAAAACTTAGGGTTTGATCTAGTTTGAGGCGTTGCCGGTGAGATATGGAAGTAACCACTGCTCGGATTTATCCACAGGAGGTCGGAATCGGCCGGGAGCGAGAACCATAACTCCCGATCTGTCTCGTCGTCGCCGGATAAGGATGACCGTTGCTACACGACCAGGGGATCGGCGGCGTTGGTATGCGAGGCAGAGAACGCCGACGAGAGAGCCTCGGCCTCTCTACCTCGATTCTTCGTTTCGCTGTCGAACAAGGAGAAGGAGGAGGACTTCATGGCGATGAAGGGGTGCAAGCTGCCGCAGCGACCCAAGAAGAGATCCAAGCTCGTCCAAAAATGCATACTCGTACGCTTCCATTCCCTCCAAAATCGGATTTTTAAGACCAAACAGTCGAATAAAAACTGATTTTTTCTCGAATTTCTCTTGACAAACTCGATCTAGTTGGTGAGTCCTGGAGCATGGCTGTCAGATCTCTCACAGGAGAGGTATGTGGTCAGGGAGAAGAAGGGATCAAGAAAGGTAGAAATTCTCTACGTTCAACCAATTTGATTTCTCAAGCTCGTACCGTTCCTGCACCCATTCACATCTCAATTTCCCCCCTCCTTTTTCTTTTGTTTCCTTTCCATAATTAGCAGAGGAGAAGAGGATTGAAGGCCATGTCCATGGAGAGTGATTCAGAATGAAGCAAAATGGAGAGGTAATACTAATTGCTATCATCTATTATTGATCAAATTGGAGTTTTTCAGACTGAAATTTATTGTTTTGACTTCCGGTTTTTGCTTCAATCTCATGTAGATGCCCGAGTTGGGAAGCTTTTAGAACAAGAGAGATGAGTTCAGGCATGTATCAATCAGACTTTGAACAATATTGGGGACAACTTTCTTTTTGTTGCAAGGATTGCAGTCAATCTGTGATTATAGTGTATATATTAGTTTTCTTTATCCTCTTCTTAGATCGAATGAGCTAGACTTGTTAGATCTAAATGCATGAAACAAATTTTGAAAAAACTATAAACACTTATAATAGAATCTTTCTTAAAAAAAAAAAATTAATCCGGTCGGATAACGTCGGACCTGGGATGATTGATTCGGTCTCACGAAAGTTTTTCACCGATCATTAGGATAAATTAAAAAGCGTTAATGGAGGCTTATTCAAAAGACTAACATTCTTAAGTCCGTTTTTCACTGGATAGCGAAATCTTTCTTGTTCATATGCTTCATCGTCGGAAGGACAATTATAAGACGAACAATCCTTTACCCATTTCACAAACCAAATCCCCTTTTGCAATGGATGTTCCTCTTCGGAAGAGGTTTTCGCAAGACATGTAGCCTTCGGAAAAATATTTTTTCACACACCCTCCCCTTCAACTTGGATGCTCATTTAAAGGTAAACCACAACCACGTCAGACGTGGGTGATTATCACGTTTGCACGATATTGTGCAGACATGAGAGTTATCTCCAATATCTCTTACTCGTCCAAGTTAAGTCACAAAGATTATATAAGAACATTTACTTCATACTTGAGGAAAAATAATTTGTGCGACAACAAATATATTGAGCAATCAATGCTAAGAAAGTTGTTACACTTAACTTAGCTGTTCTATAAAACGAATCATAAACAACAATATCTTGCATTTACCCTAAGTTAAATCATTTACATCAATATAAACATCTCTAATTCCTCATGATGACAATTATGTTGAAAGCATGTTTAATATCTTCATTCAATACAATCATTCACAATCATTTTTTAAGTACTCAACAAAAAAAAACATAATTGGTCGACCAGTGAATAAATTCAAAAGACATAAGTCTATTTTAATCTTTCTTTTTAGTTAGAATCCATATATTTTAATCAGTCACTTTCCTAGTTATGCTCTATAGATAGAATCATTCATAGTCAATAGGATATATGTTAAAGTAACAGAACCTGATTAGAATTTCATTTAGATAGCTAAATATTCACTTAGGGTAAAATTGAGATTAACTTATAATCTCAAGGGTCTCACATAGTAGAGAAGCAGGGATCTATTCTCCTACTACCCTTATTGTCGTCATAGCACATGTGATATGAATCACATGCTATGATATTTTTCTCTTTATCAATAAAGAGTGCATGTTTTTCTCAAAATTTAACATCGTATAGATTTTGATATAAACATACCTAATGTCTAATCCTGAATTCAACTTATGAATTCCAATATGACCTTTAGCAGATTCAATAAATAGTGGGTTCATTTATTTCGATCATACATAAATGATCTCATCTTGACACAATTATCAAGGCAACCCCAACTTATGAGTATGTCTCTATTTATAGTTACATAAGTTGTCCCATAAGTAATGGTCTTACTTCTATTTATACTTAACAAATAGATATGATTGTCCATGTGAGTGGACCAATCTTAATCTGTCAATATGCTCACCGAGACTTTTATCCAAAATATAACAACAAAATATACACTGAATAGATCATATCATTTTACATTGTGTTATATTTTATCAAGTCCTAAAGATTTCACATGTCCTTGAAATGGCTTTTTAGTCAATGACTTAGTAAAAGAATCTGCAAGCATAACACATATAGGGATATACTCAAAAATTATCTTTTTCTTGTCAACAATATCCCTTATAAAATTATACTTAATTTATATATGTTTGTCTTTGCTGTGATATTTGGGATATTAGAAAAAATTATAGCAGCTTGATTGTCACAGTACATTGTAACAAAACTCTCATTGTCCTCAACAATCTTCAAATGCTTCAGGAACCTTCTCAACCAGACAACTTCTTGCACAATCGTTGCGCAAGTCACATACTCAACTTTCATTGTCGACAACGTTATACAAGCATGTTTCTTGCTATTGTAGGGAAGTCTGATGCGGATGCGTGCTTTAGACGTTCAACAAAACATGTGCAACATAAATAAAAACATAATAATTTCTAATTATTACAACAAACACATCCACGCATGCAAGATATAACATGTGCTAACATAATCACACAATTAAAATTTTACGAAGAAAATTAAATTAACCATTAATCTAGCTATACCTCACAAATCACATGAAGCGGGAATGACATCAACTGAGCGATGCTTTGGAGCCTTGCCTCTATTCGTATCCATACCGAGTTCTTCAAGATAACTCCATGATCAACAAGGTTCACATATGATTGGTACTAGCCAAGCGTGAAGGCGACGCGATCCAAAGGAGGAAGATGCCAAGAAGCATGAGGAAGAAACTTTTCTTCCTTTGCTTGTGGTTGGCCACAACAACAAAAGGAGAGACCTCCTTTTGTTTTTGGTCGGCAACAAAGAGAGGGAGAGAGGGGAGAGAAAAAGTTTAGGTTTCAAAAACCTAACTTAATCAATTATTTTATATTTAAAAACTCTCTTCTATATCAATATATAGATCTCTTAGATGGATTGGATCAACAAGCCCAAACCTAACCCATTATGTCTTAACCAAAATTTAGCCCATTAAACTCTTGGTTTGATTCACAACCAAAACAACTTGATTTAAAACCAAACCAATTTAGTTCATGACTAAACCAAATATGGTCTAATTCTGCGATAAAATATCTTTCATATTTGTCCTTTGTTTGGTTCAACCAAATATTATATTTCTCGATCTGAGAATCAAATTCTCAAACTTGTTTTATGTCTTTCAGATACTCGTAGTGCGTGTGACCTTATAGGTTCTCGGTTATATTGGTCATTCATAATTAACCATTAATTATGGAATGATCATAAGTGTCACATAGTAGTATATCATGATCTCCAATTGATCGAAAAATCACAGGTTGATTCTAGAACTACTTTTGAACCTTTCAGCAGCTACAATGAGTCGTGTCTTGTTCCTTTCACTCGTCTTATACCCACTTAGTTTAGAACATGGTCTATGTGTCAATCTCCACTAGGCTGACTACGTCACACCTAGCCCAAGCTATACTTCTTTGTCCTGTGGATTCAAATTACTCAGACACGTGTCCAAGAGTTTCGTACTCTTGACATGTGATGCTTTGGCCAAAGACTTCGAGTAATAATCCTAACAAGTGGTCGTAGGGTATACATCTCCTTGTAAGGAGTGGTGAATCCTTTGTTGCTATCCAATCACTTTCGTACACTTTGACTTATACCCAATCATCCCGGGTCCACACCTCTTCGGAGATACTTGCTTAAGATGTCAAAGTATAAGTCTTCATGACGAAGATGACTTGAATACCTCAAGTCGAAGGAAACTCACACTTAAGTTGCAATGAGATCTTCATTGATATATCTATATATGTAGAGAACCATATGAAGTCTCATGGCAAGTCACTCCTGTTGGTGGAAGGAGCATCATAATCAAACTTATGTTTTGATGTTGTCAAAGGTTCAAAGTTAAGTCTTATTGTTATCTGATGAACTAATCCAGTATGTAGGATCTCAACTCTGAAAGCCCTAGTAGGTCTAGAGGACCCGATACTAGGCAAGGAAGTCTCGGCAGATCGTGGAACCAGGCAGAAAGTCCAGATGGGTCTAGAGGACCT
>JBBUKS010081912.1:0-16760 GCA_038050645.1 Hedychium gardnerianum
TGAGATCCTGCACACTGGATTAGTTCATCAGATAACAATAAGACTTAACTCTGATCCTTTGACAACATCAAAATATAAGTTTGATTCTAGTGCTCCCTGCACCAACAGGTTCTTCTTGACTTTTAGTGCTAGTTTTGAGTCGACTTCTCTTTATTTAGACCTACGCATTCATGTAATTCAAATGTAGAAAATAATTCCTCTAAATTACTTACCTCAAGTTTTTTCGAAATGTAATATGAATCTACCATCGACGTCCATTCTTGGGTCCTTGAGAAAGCATTTTAGCGCGTATATGGGTGAGTCTCGATTTGTTACCATTTCACTAAGATTGTTGAGGCTCGTGATCAACTCCTTCAATCTGACATGCAGTTGTGCCATCTTTTCTCCCTTTTTCATTCGGAGGTTGGTTAGCTGATTTCTGAGTAAATCTCGCTTTGCTAGCTTGGCCTCCGAAGTTCCTTCATGTAGCTCCAGGAACTTCTCCCAAAGTTCTTTGACGGAGTCGTAGGCGTCGATCTGGTTGACTTCCTGAGGCAGTAATACGCTTAGCAGATGAATTCTGCCTTGTCGTTGGCCACAAAATCATCTCTTTGCTTTTTGGTCCAGCGGTGTTCTTCAATTTCTTCTCCGTTTTCATTCTTTGGCACTTCAAAATCATATTTTATAGTTAGTAAAATATCGAAGTCAGTTTTGAAATATACCTCCATTTTGGACTTTCAAAGCGTGAACTCCTCCTTTAACTTTGGTGGATGGATGCTTGATCTGACCATCTTCCTTGTTGCTTTAGTTGGCGATTAATCCTTCTAAGGCAGTTGGGCTCTGATACCACTTGTAGGTTCGGGTGGACCGGCTAAAGGGAGGTGAATAGCCTTGCAATCAAAATTTAAAGTCTTTCTCTTGCTACTTAATAAGCAAGGACACATATTAATTAAACATAAACAAATAGAATAAAAAACAAGGAAGGAGATAACAATGTTTTACTTGATTTACAACCTAGGAGGTTGCTAATCCAAGACGGTAGATAGTTCACTAAACAACTCCTTCTTCGAGCAAGATCGGAGGCGAAGTAGCCCTCGGAGGTGGAGTAGTCCCTTACACTGTTTGAGAGCAAGAACAGTAAATACGAAATTTGGAATGTGTTGTATTTTTTCTTCGAGGTCAAGGCCTCTTTTTATAGCCTCTAATCGAAGTGGCTATTTTGCTAATTTGGATCATCTGAGGCGCCTCGGTTGATTAAGGGTACTTCCAACAGGGCGAATATTATCCTCGTCGTAATGGTGTTCTGACTGATCTGACAGATTGGGGGTGCCTCGGAGCATTTGAGGCGTCTCGAGTCGGCTGATGTAGACTTCGCTGTTTATCCGCTCCGCAACGACTCTTTGGGCATCCAAGGTGTCTCGATTCATTCAAGGCACCTCTAGTGACTGGCATATGAAGCGCTTCAAGACAACTGAGGCGCCTCAAGTCATCAGGGCGTCCTAAGTCATTCAAGGCGCCTTGAAATGGTCAATTTCAGCTTTGATCATTCTTCGTTTCAATCACTTAGGTGATGTTCCGATCGTCCGAAATTGAGCTCACCCGAATCCAACTTTGACCTTTCCTCGAGAAGATTTTTTTTCCCAGCTTCTTGTCCCTCGGATGCACCGCGTACGTCCTTCTCTCTCCATCAGTGTATTCTTCCACAGTTTCTCGTCCCTCGGATGCACCGAGTCCGTCGGCTCCCTTCCTGTGCAATTCTTCTCACCGCTACATCTTTCGCTCGACTTCTTGTGTTCTTAAATCCCTGCACAAGTGTCAATCAAGGCTTCATCCATGTGATCAAGCTTATCCATCCGTGACTCAGCTTGCATGAGGGTTGGAAGAACACCAATTAAGTATGGGAACTCGCTCATATACTAAATAAGTATGGGGACTCATTCATACTCTAAATAAGCATGGGGACTTGTATGTTTTTGGGTTGCTAAGTTGTTTAACTGCTTCCATGCATGCATATGAACTCTTAATGACTTGCATGCATGCGTTGGTACTCTTAATTGCTTTTATGCATGCTTTTGTAATCTTAATTGTTTGCTCTCATTATATAACAATGGGAGCTCATTATTGAAAGGGGACTTTTTGGTGAAGTTTTTTATGTGTGTTCTCTTAGTTCTTAAAAAAACTTTTGAACTTATTGAGTTTGTCCCGTGACGTTCAAATCTCATGTGGCTTTTTTTCCCTTCATAGTCTTGGTTCTTTCTATATCTTGAATACGGGTCGAGGCTTAAACTCATATCTTCTAATTTTTGGGATTCTATCCATCGTTTGTTCTCGGATTCCATCAGGATTATTGGCGAGGTTCGTGTCAAATGGTCTCATCGACGACGAGAGGGGACTCAGAGGGCTGCCAACAACGATCTCACCGACAAAAGGAGAGGAGGGCTTCGTAGCGTTGCGACTACAACCTACGTGAGGACGGAGGGGACTCGCTGACTTCGGCCTGTGTGAGGACGAGAGGACTCAAAGGGGTCTATTGACAACGATCTCACCGACAACAAAGAGGAGAGGCGAGAGCATTGAGAGGAGAGGAGAGTGGAGTCGCGAGAGGTAGACCGACGACGAGACAAGTGAGATTGGAATATACGAATTAGGAATATAATTTTTAAACTCCCAACTCGGTTTGATTTAATCTATTTAACTGATTTTGGATTTTTAAAACCGAACTGATTAAATTGAAAGAATCAATATTTTTTAAAAAAAAATTAAACTTTCGAATTAACTAAATCAAATTTTTAATTTTAATCAATTAATTCAATTTAACTAAATTTTTACTCCCCTAGTTATATTTCACTGTTAAGAATTTCTGAATCATTATAATACCATCAAATTATGTAATCACAAGTACTTCCACTCGGCTACATAAATTTAATGGTCATAATTCTACACATAACAGTCCATCTTTTTTTCCTCATGGCTTGGGACTATAATAGTTTTTCATGATATATCATTAATATTAATAACAGTCTCCTTGATCATTTAAACATCAACTGGAACTACAATTGATTATTTTGATAGAATATAATTAACATGAGTGGAGTCTATTTCCTTTGGGAATAGAAGAATATTTGAACTAGTTTGTTTAGCATTTCTACTGGACCTTTTATAGAATTTAAACATTAAATTTCTTTTGAGTTGATTACATAAATATTTATACAAACAACAAAAAGGAGCAAAAAAATTGTGAGTCAAGGCATTAACAGCAGACACCGATACTCCTCTCATCCAGAAGCCTTCAGCTTCTTTTTGTAATCCTGGAAAGTCCCTGAAAATGGTGCCACTCTGCTCTCTGAGACCGCCCACAGCTCACCCACACTTCCGGCTATCAAATGTTCGTCGTGGCTCACCTGAATCGAACAAATGTCAGAAATAAGTTCCTGCATAGGCTAAGACTAGGCTTGCTTGGGAAGAAAGATGAGGGGAGGAGTGACAGAAATAACTGCACGAGCAATTCATGCACCATGTGCAACTGGGTGACCCTTTCACTCCAGTGTTTCAACCCAAGTAAACCAGCCTAAAAGAAATCAAATCTAAAGGATTAAGGTGAGATATTATACCATTAAAACCCCTCCTTGAAAGATCACAAGACCCTGAATGAGTGCCTCAACTGCATCTAAATCCTGCGTTAATGAAATGAATAAATATCTCAGCCAAGTGCAATTCAATGATAGAAAATACATCTAGGACTGAAATCTTGCATCAAAGATATAAAGATCCATCAAACATGTGTCCTATTATTTTTTTATCCTTGCACGCATTAAAATATACGAAGGGTTTACTAAATAAATGGCCCAAGACTAAATAAATGAACACCTCCTCTAGACAGGACAAAGTCTTCTTTTAAATGTAATTTAGTTCCATCTGCCAGAACATAAAAGAATTTCCAGGGGGGCAGCATATTTAGGCCCAATGCAACAAAATCAGCAAAAAAAACATATATTGAAAAGTGATGTAGATAGAGATGTTGATCTTTGTTTCAAATTGATAAATGAAATTTTGCTTGCTCAGAATGTTCAGAGTTCAGAAATTAACAAAAGTTAACAAAAAATCATCTAGTTTATAAGACATTTGAACTAAATAAATCTGGTTTTCTAAGTGTTCCACGGTTGTCATAATTAGACTTGCTTTGAACTAAATGCATAACCAACAAGGAAAATAGCATGGTTGACTTTGATTTACTTACTAGATGGTTTGATGGTTCATCAAGGAGAATGATGTGTGGTTTTTTGAAAGTGATCTTTGCAAATGCTACCCTGCTCTTTTGACCGCCTGGAACAGAAAACATAAGTGAAGCTTAAACCTAAGATAATAATGATGAATTCATGTGAATATAAGTAGACTTCTCAGTACCAAGATTTAGCTATAAAAGACACATGAAAAGTGCTCAAATAATAACAGGCGATAATCAGAATGGCACACCTTGTTTTCTAAATTACCCAAGGGACAACCCTATTTTGACTAGGATCGAAGGGAAACCCTATCACGCTCAAATATGCCCATTATACCCCTTTTTACCGAGTTATTGTTGCTAATTTGAAGCAAAAAAAAATCATTAAAATCTCTCATAATTCTAACACTTCTACAAAATCTGAAAATTGATATTTGAAATTCCTAACCTAACAAAATTGAACAGCTTGAATAAAATTATTCGCTTTTTCTAATTTGCGGCAAAATATTACTTATTAACTCTACCTTTGAATATTGGAAAGTGAAAATACGCTCATTTTTGCATCAAGCTGACAAGGGTGAACAATTTCAATGAAATTGTCCATTTTCCAAGAAATCAATATAAAGAGAGATATAATGGGCATATTAAAAGTGATAAGGTACCACTTTGACAGTAATCAAAATATGGACATCCCTTTCAGGATTTTGAAAATAAATGAAACCACACAAAATTTGGCCCAATATAACATAATAATCTCTGAACATTGGAGTATTGCACTATCATGCTTACACCACCATAAACTACTATTCTTCCTCTTTAATTAATAGGTGAACCAAATTGAAAATTACCTGACAATGTATACATTGGCTGAAGAGCTAGGTTGCCCGTAACTCCAAAGGAACCCAAATGGGCTCTCAGTTTCTGTTCAGGTACGCCCTGCAATGCATGAAAAATGTCATTCAGCTACAAGATTATGCAAACTTTAACTGCATCAATGATCTGTTTGCTCAGTTTCATGACGATGAGGATTCTAGAAACCTACCAGAAATTGATATTTAAAGCCATTTTAAATCAGCATTCAGAAGGCAAAAGCCCACTTCATATAATATTTAATAACCATCATTATCAAGCTTTGACCCCAACTATTTAGGATAATCTTATTCATCCAATGAGCTTTATGCAACACTACATTGCTAGTAATATCATCATCTTGCAAAAGACTTTTTATTACATTATTTTTTTTTAGATCGCACTCCACCCCTTACATTTTTTAATTAGCTTAACATATCTCCTCTCATTTTATGATCTATTAGAGTCTAATTACTCAAACATGAATAATAATATTTATTTTTATCTTTTCTTGTAACCCACATATGTCTATCTTAACATTTTCATTTCAACAACATTTTATACTTTTTCATAACTACCCAACAGTCTTGACCTATGAAATACAACTGATTGTAGATAAGTGATAAAAAATTTATTTTAGCCTAGGGTCATGACATCAAACAAGACTCCAAAAGTTCATATCCATTTCATTCCTCTATTATATGTCCTATAATGATATCTTATCTACTTGCTCAATGATAAATCAGAGATATCTCATATCTGCAACACTTATAGAAGTTTTTTATCCATTGATCTTAATTATTCCCTCACATTTTCTCTTATTGTACATTTATACACAATTTTATTTCGGAAAAGAAAATATGGTTATACTTCGTTGAATTGTGATATAATCTGTATATATTTATTTTCTGTAGAAAGCCTTCATGTCTAAGAAATTGAGAAAAATGGGAAACAGTATTGAACCCAATCAATGCTGTCAATCCCAATTTACCATCTATATTAAAGTCCCAACTAGAAACTATTTGTCATTCCAATGTTCATTTGTTAAGTGGACTCGTGTCCAATTTAATTGAAGGCAGATTAACTGTGTTTAAACACCAAATATCACGTTGGGTAGATGAAAGATACAAAGTGAACTATGAAACAAGGATTTTTTTCCAAAGTCAAATAGGTAATATTAAGCACTAATTCAGTTTCCATAAAAATATAAAAAAACATGGGAACTTGGATATATTTGAAATTCTTATGATAGTTATAAAATTTAGTTTTACAAAACAAGTTTCCTTTTAGAGAAGGTTCCAACAATTAAAATATCCATGAGGTTCATAAGGTTGTAGTATGGGTAGAGGAAACAAAACAATTTGTATGTATTAAATAAAAGAATAAAAAACTCTGTAGAAAACTTATTCTGTGTTTTCAAAATGAATCTTTTACTAGCTTCTTTGAGTGGATAAAGATAATAGGATAGAAGAGATGAGACGGATATTTTTACCTCCCCTTCCCCTCTTCTTTCCTTTTAAATGTCAAGCAAACAAGATATTGACACAATGTGTGGATATCTTAGAAATGAAGCACCGAGTGGTGTAAAATAAACTGACCACCTTACCGGATAGCATCTCATCATGTAAAGTAGTGGATTTGAAGATAAGTCAAGGCCATCTACATGGTGTTGACTAAATACAGCCATACGCACCTGTGGAGACATTAACAATGTAAAGCAACTCAAGTCTAATAATCTTCCCAAGACAGATATTTAGCAGCTCAAAGCAAAAACAACACTAGAGGAGAAGCAAGTGCAAAATCAAGTAGGACAATGTCAAAGAAAGAGTTAAAAGGACTGTTTTCATGCAATGATAGGTTACATAACCTCTATTCCTGCAAGTTAACTATCAACCTCACAGAGCAAGGTAAAAAAGAAATCCTTATGGGCATCGAAAGCCATAATTGTCCAATTTTATTCTTGTTTAAATTAATGTGCACATTTTTAAAAGGAAATGTGCAAGAAATTCATGTAACAAAATATAGCCCCATTTTTCTCCGGACCCTTTGTTTTCATACAATGAAGAAAAAGTCTTTGATAACCGGAATGGAAAACTATAATTCTGGACCTATTTCACTGCAAACAGGCACCCAACAAAAGTTTGCTCAGTTTGTAGACTCTTTACTGTCAAAGTTTTATTATTGACAGATTTAAAACCAGAAATTTGGTCATTCAGTGATAGAAGACCAAGAGTTTTTAGCAAGGAGAAAGAGAGAAAAGCAAAGAGGGTGAAAGCAGGGGAAGGGAAGAGTAAGTTTTCCCCTTATTTGGAATCAGCAAGGAACTTTTCTTACTAAACTAACCTTTTCTTATGATTAAGATGGATAAGAGGGAAGTAATAATTCATCACATACATTCACTCCCTTTTCACTCATTATCCTCCAATTAAATGGGTTGGAAAAACTTGGGATTGGAGAGAAAAAGAATAGAACCTTTCCCTTACAAAAGACATCTACAAAATAGATAAACTCCCTTCACCCTTACTAAAAGAGATGCCAACAACAGATAAATCCCTTTATCCTCCCCTCTCTTCTTTGCCTCTTTATTCTTCCACTCCAAACATGGCCTGACAGCATCATAAAAAGTCTATCCTCAAAAAGCACAACAAACTAATGTGAAATAGTAACCACCTTAAAATTTCTAACAAATAATCCTGGTAGACACGGGAATAGTATTTTTATACAAAATACAAGCTGTGTTCACAAGGTTGCAAAAGAGGCAACCTTATCATGACACCAAGACCCTTCTAGCAAGACACTTGACTGTGCTCCTATTAACTATATCCAAATTCTGTGCATAGCTAAAACAATACGAAGTTTCCATCATTTAACTTGGGTCATAACAATGACGTGCTCAATTGCTGCCCTATATCACCAGAGACCAGAAGGCATAAGGATTCAGCTATGGATATTTGAAGAACTACTAAGAAGTGAATTACAACTGACACTAAATCTGCAATTTACAGACGCTCCTTTTGCTTAGTTTAATTTCTTTCTATTATCAGCCAGTCAAGTTTGAAAATTAAACCGCTAAAGGACGCATGGAGTTAGAGGGATAGAAAACAATTAAAACATGCTATATTTCTTTAATAATTTACAAAACTCCATCAAGGGTAGAGAATGGAGACAATTTTCAAGGGTAGTGCATAATTACTAATGCATATGATAGCACATTACTGACATCCTCATTTAGATCTCATGGTCTCCACATGGCCTGTTGAGTTTTCTCTCTCTATTGAAATTAAGTCTGGAGTTCAAGGTTGCTCTTGGTACTAGTGAAGATTTGCCTTACGCTTAACATTGTTGACCAGAAATAAAAAGGTAGTACAGCCAGAAAAAAAATTCTGCTACCAAGATCTTACACTAATTTCTCATCACCAAAAACAAGGCCCAAATTAGATTGAGAAAGATGGTTCATGTCAATTTAATTGCTTCTTATCTCTTGTACCTAAAAGAAATTAAATCTTAGATTTTTGTTCAAAAATTGTTCCCAAGAAAGAAAAACTGGACATAATACACCAGATAGTAGAATCAGTAGAAATTGTTGTTTTCCCCCAATTTCTAACTCCTTTCTCGCTTCCCCAGTTTATATTTCATTTATTCCCACTCCCACTCCAACATCAACTTGTCTTGGTAGTTCAAATGACAAACTAATAATACAAACTGTTGACAATTAGAAACCAGTACTATGACATCACAGGAACTTAATCTTTGACTACAAGAAAATAGCAATTGTAAACTTATAATGGAAAATGGTATTCTTAACAACCACGTTTTATAATTCAATCAAGTGATACCTAAAGCTAAGATTTAAAATCTAGTTTCGAGCTGTGGGGGGGGTTCAGTCCCCAACCAGAACAAACAATTTCATGTGGTTTCAACCATGTTGGCATATGGTGTTGATCACTCTGTGATGAAGAGAAGGAGGAAGAAGAAGAGAAGGAAAAAAGTGAAGAGGAGGAAGAAGAGGAGGAAGCTTACCTGGGAGATGTTGCAAGCGCTAGAAGATGAAGCCTCGACATCTCCCTCATGTTGCCTCATATTGCAGCCAATCAACCAAAAAGAAAGTAGGATTTTGGGTACTGCATGAAGGGAATCGCAAGGAAGAATTGCGACAAAAAATCATGATGAAGAATAGTGAAGAAGGGTTTTGGGTACGGCGTGGAGGAAAATCATGAGGAAAAAATAGAGGAAACCACTGAGTCCATGTCATCACGATGAAGGACTTCAGGTACCACATGGAGTATGGATCACAAGGAGAACGTGTCAATGTCGATGTTAGCAGTTAGTACTGCAGCAGAACAAAAAATCTCAATCGTGCTGACTGGCATGGCCCGTTTAATCAATGCATAAAGCTAACATGTTAACTTGGGCTTCTGCAACAGCCCACTAGAAGTATGAAAGAAAAAGAAAAGAGTTCAAAATTTTAATCAATGTATAAAGCTAACAAGTTAACTTGGGCTTCTGCAACAGCTCACTAGAAGTATGAAAGAAAAAGGATAGAGGTGCTTGAACTGGAAAATACAATTACGATGAGGGTATGAATAATACCTTTGCGGAGCGAAACACTGTCCCAGAAGTTGGTTGAAGATCCCCAGATATAAGTTTGAGTATAGTTGATTTGCCAATACCATTGGGACCGACCACTGAATGAAAAAACTTATGTTCTTACTAGGGACCAAAAACTGAAGAGGAAGTGACAACATACAGATAAATACTCTACCACTAATTTATACACATAAGACATGCCAACTAGGAGCAATATGAACAGAACTATTAATAAGAAGATTAAACATCATGGATATGAGAAATTCTTGCCAATAACTAGAGCATGTTAGTCAAAAAAGAAAGAGGAGAGAGAGCATGAGAAGCGTATATAAAAGGACTACACTTGCAAAGACAAGATAATGGAGTTTATTATAGCTTTGACAAGGAAGATCTGAGACAAGATTCAGATCTTCAAAGCATGAGAAGAAATGAACTAGTATAATTCACCATAATATAGTAGCTAACTATAACACATTATTATGCAAGGAATGATATTTCATTGCTTACTTGCTATCCGGCTGTCAAGATCTATACCAAAATTTAAATTCTTAAACAAGATTGGCCCTCCTGGATAACCAAATGACACATCACTGCAACCACATACAAGTTTGTAAGCTTATCCTCCCAAGATAATACCAAGCATCAACACAAATTTAGAGATAACAAAAGAAAGCACAACAAAGAAACATAATGAAATCTGAAAGGCAATTGACAGCATGACAAATAACATTTTTTTTCTTTTACTCCAACTTAA
Source organism: Hedychium gardnerianum (assembly GCA_038050645.1). Lineage (NCBI taxonomy): Eukaryota > Viridiplantae > Streptophyta > Magnoliopsida > Zingiberales > Zingiberaceae > Hedychium > Hedychium gardnerianum. Next base: position 10,392 of record JBBUKS010081912.1, read on the forward strand.
ATATGAGAGAAGGAAATGGTAGTTTCCCACATTCACAGTCCACAACTGCTGAGTTTACAAAAAAAATAATAATAATTTGCAAAAAATCTTGAGCATAATAGATAAGAGTTACAAGCTCACAGCCAAGATAAATTACTGGTAGTAACACAAATATAAAGTGCTGACATTTGAAAATATTCTAAATGCATTCTTGGAATAATTGATTACAAGCAAAACTCATAAATATAAGTCAAAGATTCTTCAATTAAAAGCATTAAGCAAATAGTTTTGTATACAATGATGGCAATTATTGGTTGCATATCTAGAAGTAATAATAAAACACCTTTCAGTAATTACAAAATAATACCTAAAACTTATAATTGGGGGGCCAGGTCTGTCATCCGGGGTAGGGAAATCAAACTTGTAGCTGAAACAGAAAAAGAACTTAGCACCAGGAAAATATTGGGTTACAAATATCTCTGTCAGGCTGGAAAGAGAATACTCAGGATCATTAATAATTGCATCTACAATCCCCATCCTGTCAAGTGCCTGAAATTGTTTTTATTCAAATCATCAGCAATAGTATAAACAATACAAATGTTTATAAGCACATGAACTCTGTATCAGGTCTAACTAAACCTTAGCCTTGAAAGGTAAAAGACAAATTTTCTAAGTGATGCACAACTTAATGACCACAGGTTTGGACTGTATAATAACCTTGATTCTGGACTGCACAAGAGATGCCCGCTTGGCATTGTAGCGAAACTTATCGATGAAAGCCTACACAAAGAAATACATAAATGTTAAATCAAGGTGGAAAGATGACCTTTATAGCAATTGTCAACATGTAATGCCAAAACAATAAACTGAGAGTTGTGAGTGACAAGATTACCTTCTGGGTTGTAATGAAAGATGGAGCTAATGCAGAAAACAATAAACTGTTTAAATGCATGTCATTTGCTAGTGACTCTGCAGCTTACTATAACTATATTAAGAATGACAAATGGCTAACAAGGTCCAACAATTCTAAGATTTTTTTCCAAAGCATTCAGAGGTCATTTTTTCACTCAAACTGTAAATCACAGATGAAACTTCAGTGGATGTGCATGAATCCAGAATATAGTCTAGAGAAAAATAGACCTGCATATGTGCTCTAGCCTTTTCATTTGCTTCAAAGGCTTTTTGTTGGTTTTGAAGCTGTTCAACTTTTGTTCTCTCAAATGTATCATAGTCTCCCTTGTATGAAGTTAACTGTTTCCCATGTAAATGAAGAATATCCGTAACAACCTACATTTGTAACCATGTTAATCAATTATGAGGAAATAGTATTCCTCCTTCTACAGGAACTTGTTAAAGAAAAACAACTGTGTAGAATTTGTATCAGGAAAATATGAAGATACCGTATTAAGAAACTCTCTCGCATGAGAAACCACAATGAATGTCTTTGGCCATTTCACTAGGTAAGTCTCCAACCACAATACAGCATGAAGATCAAGATGGTTCTGCAAACATACAATTAGTGTAATTTAGTCAAAGAAAAAAAAAAGGGAAAACTATAATCTTAACGATTACAGTTGGTTCATCAAGTAATAGCGGATCAGGAAGGTAAATTATAATCTTAACAATTACCGTTGGTTCATCAAGTAATAGGAGATCAGGCTCGACAAAGAGGGCACGTGCTAAAGCTATACGCATGCGCCATCCACCAGAAAAAGCTTTTGTAGGTTTTTTCTGCATCTCAGGGGTGAAACTAAGACCCTGAAACAAAATCATGATTTTGAAAACACAAACACACATTCATATGTATGCACCAACAACAAATGGCAGTTGAACAACATAATAAGTTGTTTTTCCATCTTTACTTACATAGGTCTAGACACAAGTCAAAAAAAGTCTAAGCACCAAAAAATTACAGTACAAGTGTGAAGGCTAGTACATAGCTACATGCCTAATCTAATTTTCTCACAATTCAGTAATGAAAAAAAAAATGGGAAGAAGGGATATGAATAGCTGCAAGACAACCCCCTCAAAGTTCAAAATCTCGAGCCATGCCGAAGTTTCAGCCTTTGATTGGAACAATCCTGTTTCAGTATTGTACTAATGTTTCGATGCATGATGTCGATAATGAATTAAAGTTGAAGGAGATGAAGCATTGGAAGGAGACATTGTTTGTACCGAGCATGGTTTTGAATCTTATACCATGCCAGGTGAAATGGTCAAAACATATCATTCCGGTAAATTATCGAAACTCGACAACACTCGGTACAAACAATGTCTCCTTTCTTTGCTTGATCTTCTTTGTCCTTCAACCTTCAATCTATCACAGGCAGCATGCATCAAAGCGTCGATACGATACTGAATCAGTGTCTTTCAGGACAAAGACCGAAACTACTGCTCGAGATTTTGAACTTTGGTTATGAATGGTATCGAGTTTCAGTGATTTATCAAAACGATATGTTTCAACCGTTTCGCCCGCACAATACAAAATTTCAAACCATGAATCCACTTACATGAATCAATCCCATAGTGGCTAATGTTCCAAAAATATCTAAATGTCTCCAAATCCCAAATTTTTCAATGTGCAATTTGAGACTCATTGCAAGGGCATAAAACATACTGAATCCATGCATAGACAAGGTGATGAAGCACCGATAACAAATCTCACAAAAAAGGAAACCATTACTAAAGTCAAAAAGATGGTTCTTTTATAAAATGGGGAAAAAAAGACTACTCCAAAAAGACAAGGCTTAATTTATTCGGTCCGACAACAATAACAACCAAGCCTTTATCCCACTAAGATCGGCTACATAGATCCTCCTACGCCATTAGACTCGATCCCTACTATATCATCCTCTATGTTTAAAATGAATTTTGTTTTGTTTTATCATTGCTAACCAAATCTTCTTTGGTCTTCCTTTTCCTCAATTACCTCGATTAATGTGTGTATTTATCACAGGCTCACATCGCCTAACTAGAGCATTTATTGGTCGTCAAATACATGTTCATATCATCTTAAATGTGTCTATCGAAGTTTTCACTCAATAAGTGCAACTTCAACTTTCTTTCTAATGTTCTCATTTCTTATCTGATCCATCGTCGTATATCTGCACATCCACCTTAACATCCTCATCCCCACGACTCTCATCTTCTGTTTGTGTGCTCGTTTTATAGTCCATCAATCAACTTCATATAACATAGCATGTCTAATCGTTGTTTTATAAAACTTCCCTTTAAGCTTTAGAGGTACCTTAAGAACACAAAGAACACCTAACATCCTCCTCCATTTCAATTATTGTACTTGTATCCTACATAAAACATCTATCAATCCCTCCATCATTTTACAAAAATGATCCTAGATACTTAAAAATTTCAATTATAGGTGACTCGTCATTTCCTATCTTAACAATTGTCTTGCTACATTTGTTACTACTAAACTTAAATTTCATATAAAATAGTCTTAACTCTATTAAGCCTAAACCTTAACTTCCAGCATTTCCTGCCAAGATTCGAACTTAGCATTTACTCCACGAGTCTCATTGACCAAACATGCACCGTGGTAACTTATTTTAGATGTGTCCAATGAGTTCATCCATACAACAACAACAACCAAGCTTTATCCCTATCACAAAAGTTCAATAAAACTTTTCCTTCTTCGTTTGTTGTTCCATCTTAATTTTATTCAGTCCATAATAATATTTTGAGATTAAATTTTGGATCAGATTTACAATAACATGACCTGTGAATACTATAATGTCTTGCTGAGGAGGGCAACAGGTGTGAAAGAGAGAACATGCATAATTGACGACAAGCAAAGGAGTAATAACGCATGTGACGAACAGTTTTACGAAGGGTTATGGGAGTGATCAAGGAAGATGAAGGTAAAGCCTTCCTTTGTCGCACAAGAGGCAGACGTAGATTCACCTACCCTAGTGGAGGCGAGGTGGATGGCTTACGAACAAGGGAATGCATGAAGGTGGAAAAGGAGAGGAGGGTAGCCGGTGGTTTGTTGGTAGAGGTGAAAGGTTCAGCTCTAACAAGGGCAAGAGCAATATGAAGAGAAGCACTGAGTTAGGGAAGGAGAGAAATATCTGAGGTGTGGATGAGGGAGGCACAATGAGCTGCTATGGCCTTCCATTGAGGGAATACCTACTTCAGCAAAACGCCCAGTGGGAAAGAGTGTTGGATTAAGGTCGGCAATAATGGCAAAGAAGTCGGTTGCTTGGGAAATAGGAAAGGGTGATGTCGATTAGGGAGAACAATGTATAAAGGAACCTTAGGCAATTCGAGTATTAGACTCTTCCAATGGTGAGGATAAATTTCCAAGAGAAAACTCAATTAAAGGTGAAATATGATTACACGAGGGATTATAGCGTTGCTAATAGAATAAAGAGGATTTTAGAATTAGCCTTCCTTTAAAAAAAATAGTTTTAAATTTTTGTAATTTTTGGATTTTAATAGTTGAAAGTTGTTTAGATTTTAGAAGTTTTTAGATAAACTAGATCATTATTTCACAAAGGATATTATTAACTAAAGATAAATTAATACAAAAGATCCTAACTCTTTATATACTAGGAATATGACTAGATCTTCAAGTCTTGTGATGCATCAAGTACAGATCATACAATTAAGGTGCTTCTGTGGAAGATAGTTCTAGTGCCTTTGTTGAATCTCAATAAATAAGTTTGGACGTCATGTGTTATAATTCCTCTTTTATAATACATGTGACTTTCGATATCTGGGAGTCTTTTCGAGTGGACAAAGTACCTTTAGTATTTATATAGGGTGTTAGGAGTTAGTATTCTCTGCATATGAACAACCTTCTCAATAGTATATGGGCCAACTGTGATGAGGGAGGAAGGGTTAGAGACGAAGTGATACATGGCCAAATCAACAAACAAAAAGAGAGTTTGATTGCCTCTCGATAAAATATTGGACCTATATTGAGAATTGCATTAATTCTTAATTCAGGTGGTAAATCAATAATATAAGCATTAGAATGTATGTTAAATGATGCAATCCAAGATTTGGGATAAAATTAGGGTTTCCTTTAAAATTTCGAATTTTAAATTTATGCATTTAAAAAATTTTAATAGTTGAAAGTTGATTATATTTTAGAAAAGTCTATTAAAATTTTTAGATAAGCTAGGTCATTATTTCACAAAGAATTAGTCATCTTTCATAGCTTGAAAAACAAATTAGGATCCTATGTATTTGATATCTTTTAATTTTATAATAATTATTCTCCTTGTTCATTGATAATTAGAGTTTTGGGTGACACAATTTGTTCATGTTGTATCAAGTGGTATAGAGCTAGAATTCATGTGAAGTTTATGCCTGAGCAAGCTTTCTCTAATTTCCTCAAATACGAGCTATTATTTTGACAGTTTCTAAATTCTCCCTATTAGGATTGTAAATGAACCAGAAGACGTTCATGAACAAGCTCAATAAAACTCATTTGTGTTCGTTCAACAATTAAAAATATATACAAAATAAACAAGCTTGAACACTAATAAACATGGTTCATTAACATTCATAAACAAAGATCATGAACAATTTATAAATAAACTTATTTATTAACTTATATAAAATTTAATTATAAATTCATTTCTTAATTTTTTTATTCAAATACATAAAAATATAATTTATTTTTTTAATCTTAAATTATTCATAATATGTGTAAAGTAAAATAAAAATAATATAAGTTTTATGTATTGGATAAATGTTTCATCTAATTTATGAGGAAAACAACGTTGTTAGTTGAGCTCATGGATCAAAATCTCGAGCTGTTTCGCCCGATACATCTCGTTCTGCCACAAACCGGCATCGACACACGGTGACGACATGTCGCGATGCGTCCGAACGCGTCGCGGGGGCCCGACGACACGTTTGGATACGTCACGCAAGCCCGACGGTGCATGTGCCCGTGGTCGTCACGGAATAGGAATAGGAACTATTTAATTAAATACTTAGGTCAATAAATTTAATCAACTCCTAGCTATGATTGAGATAATTTAAAAAGGTTTAATTAAAGTCTAATAAAATTATCTCATTAATTTAATATATATTTTTTAAAAAATATATTATTTATTTTTTATATATTTTTTTTAGTTAATATATTTTATATTTAACAAAGTACCAAAACTATATCGACGCGACGGTATGATACGGTATCAAAACTGTATCGTTCCGGTCCGGGACTGAAATCTTGGCACGGCTCGAGATTTTAAACCATGGTTGAGTTTGATAAAAAGCTTAAGCTCGGCTCAAGCTTGATCATATTTTTAATAAACAAGCTTAAATAAGCTCAATAAGTAAATAAACAAACTTGAACACAACTAAACTTAGCTCGACTTGTTTATACCCCTAGTATGCAAATCCCCCAACCAACTT
>JBBUKS010081912.1:16860-27708 GCA_038050645.1 Hedychium gardnerianum
AAATAAACAAACTTGAACACAACTAAACTTAGCTCGACTTGTTTATACCCCTAGTATGCAAATCCCCCAACCAACTTCAAGAAACCTTCAAATCCAATGAATTAGCACCTTATACCATCAACCTAGCTTGTTCCTATGGTGATCAACAATCCCTTATGCTTCTTCCACCAAAGTGATTTTGTCCTTAAAGTTTGCCAACCATCATCCATGCAATATCTTTCACACATGTACTAAAGCCCATAGTGCAACATCCTAACACTAACTCTCATGTGTCCGCAGTCGCTACCGCACCCATAGCTTCCATTGCCACATTGACCGTGCAATCTCCAATCATAAACCACCACTTTTTCATGCAACAGGAGGATACACCACTATTGGTGCCACCACACCACAAAAACGCACCTCTCTCAGTAGTGCTACTTATGCACAACCCTGTATGAGCAACTTGCAAAACTTGTTGTCAACCAAACGGTTGCGCCCACCTCCTCTCCTGTAGCATCCCACACAATACAATCTTTTATCCTTCTCAACTCTTATGAAAAATCTAACATAATTAATAAGATTTAAATTTAGACTAATACAAATGTTTAAAAACAAATGATAACAACAAATTCCTTAGAGACTAAATTAATCATTGGGATGGATTCTATAAATATTTGTTCTAAAATATCATCTTAGAAATCAATAAAGGAAAAAAGTCAATAGTAACTCCTTTGCTCTTAATACCATTTCCTTGAGTTCCAAACATGTCTATGGCAAGTGTTATGTATTTCTAACAAATGTATTCTAACAATAAAAGTAATTGCAATAGAATACTATAGTAATTCTATCTCATAACATCACACCATTATAAGAAACATGTGACAACAAATAAGTTCTAATTTGACATGAAACAGACACTTGAAGTAACAATTGGATGGGATTCACAACTGACCGCCAAAATTGATGCTGCACGTGATTCTGCAGAATCTGCATCTATGAATTCAAGCCTTTTGTATATCTGCTGAAGCTTATTTGAAATTTCTGTTTTATCCATGCCACCATTAACCTTTCCATTACTCTTTCCTGTTTCTGCCTCATACTCCAGATCCCTCTTCAAGAAATAATAATTATATCAATAAAATAATGAAGCAAATCAAATATATGACAAAAAAAAATAAAAAAGATGAAAAGGGAAAGCATCAACCTGCAAGGAAAGCAAACGAGCTTCCTCTTCCAAAATCCTAAGCCTTTCAACGTCAGAATTTAAGACACATTGCAAGGGTGTTGTATCATCTCCTGTAACTTCTTGTTCCACATGTAATATCTGGCAATTCTTAGGAATACCATCAATAGCATGCATGGCCATATGTCGTAGAAAAGAAGTTTTACCAGTACCATTTCTCCCAACAAGACCTGATTCAGGATATAAATGAGAGATTAATCAAGCACAAATATCCATCATGCAAAAATATAAATCTATTAAACAACACCTACGGAAATTTAAGTGTGACAAGATACAGTTCCTGTGAACTTAGTTAAAAGTATGAGAGGCAAAAAGTAATATGTTAACTGTACACGTTAGTGTTTCATTCTTGGTGCATTATTCATCCTACTGTACCTTCAAAGAATTTCCGCATCACACAAAAAGATGGATTAAGGGGATGATTGGGATAAGATAATCCTCATTCCAAGGTTATGAAAAATCTCCCTTCACAACATGCAGTTGGCGGAAGGATGGGTCCCTAAGATAAAGCAGTTACAAGCAACACATATTATTGAGCAAAAATACCAATCCAATCAGCCTTATTTAGTGTAATTAGCTGCCTGGTGGGTAGCTTTATGACAGTTGAGACACGAAAGAATAATGCTACACATCTAAATATGATTTCCCATGACACACCTGGAATTCATTATGTGATAATCCTCCAACTTTACCCAGCTAGTGTTGCATGATGCAACACTTCTTTGATTGCATAGACTTGTGTTTTGTAAGACATATATGTCAGTGACTCACAAGTGCAAGCAATAATCCAATATATTGTTTTCTATCGTCTCTTGCACAATCCCAACATAGAGTCCTTTGTGACCAATGCTTGAAGGATCATCATAGCAATTGACCTTGATATGCTCCTAATGGCGTAGATCATTATACTAGATTGACTTTTCTTGCGGCCTTCAGATTCAGCATAAGAAGGAAGAAGACTAGTCGTGGTTCTAAGACAGAAAGTTGAGATTGCCTCCTATGAAGGTGATCTTTATCATTTTTCATAAGCAGATAAAGCAAATGTAGTGATTACAACAGCTATCAAAATGTTTGAGAATATTCCAACAATACTCTTATTCTACTAACTTAAAACATAAAGGTTTAGTTAATAGAGTGTAGCGGGTTTAGTAGACATTGACAATTTAGGTCTAGGTTTTTATGTAAAGTCCTCTATATACATATTATTGTCCAGTAAGATAGCAATATAAATTATATTTTCCCTAAATTCTACATGGTCTTAGCACCTATTATTAGAGGTAATATTTTCAAGAGTTCTCACTAGTAGAGACCGCTTGGCCTACCCTCATCCAAGCATTCTTCCCTTCACCTATTGCAGGCACAACCCATTGCCTGCAGCAACCCACTAGTGCCATCTAATTGTTTCCTCAAGAGAGCCACCGCATTCTCCTGTGACTCCCAGCCACCGCTTAATGCAACCACCATGACTCTTCAGATCTCCAAATTATCTGTGTCCATACAAGTGCCTGCTCACCTACATTAAGCAACTCCGGCAAAACCAACACGAGAATCCACCACGCAAGCCTCCTTCTACACACTGATGTTCCTCTTCCAATGTTGCACCTTCCAACTCCAAGGCCCTTTGCACCAGAACATGCCTCCATTTCCTGCAAGAACAATGTTGCTGCCCTTGAGGCACCCACATTTGTTTAGGTCTACTACTGCATACCACTAGTGGGATTTCCTTAGCAGGCCAAATCATTTGAAGGTAAGTGGAGCATTTATCATGAATAGAATAAGCTACAAGAGCATGAGTCTTGCTAAGGGAAATTGTGCAGTACTGTACGTTAGAAATTGATTTTCGTAACCAATTAGTTGAATAGGGAAATGAACTAGTTATTTCGTGAGTAGACCATCATAAATCAATTTCCTAAGTGAATGATAAATTAATGTCTAAAACTATTCAAGTGAGGGAGGAAATCGTGATATTCATAGGTTTGGTACAGCTTTATCAAACGAGGGCAGCAGCTCATACATGAGGGTGGTCTGTGGACACATAAATGCTAACTCGAGTATGCAAGAATATTAGTTCGTGTTGGACTAACGACGTGAGTTAACGACACATGAATGAATAGTAGTGTCAATTGACAAATGATATTATGGGAATCATGTCATCCAGCACCATGCAAATCATTGGTTGAGGAGATGAAATGAAAGATTTGTCTTCTTTACTTCAATAATGGAGATACTCCATTCGCATTGTCTTGTTCATACTACCTCTTCATCACTATATAAAAACCCAAAACTTCTCTCTCAAATCACTTAAACTAAAGTTGTTGCGGTCTCTTCTCTTCAGTTCTTCTCCTCCTCTCCTCTCTAAAGAATTTCAAGGCTTCGAAAGTTCAAATGAACTCTAAATTTGGGATGCTTAAAGAAAAGAGTTCACCCCTGCCTAGATTTAAAAGTCTCCTAAAAGAGTGTGTCAACATTCAAATAAAGGTGACTCAATGACTGACGATATTAATCAATACTGAAAAGAATGCATCCCACCCAAAGAGGTGTTGCGATTCTAAAGGGACATTGTCTGACGGATGACTCATCGAACCTGAACCAATTGGCTCAACTTTAAAGGATCTCATCAACAATTTTAAGATGATATTTTACGATTATGGCTTTTGTTCTCTAGAATTGACTTCAAGTAGTGACACAGTTATACTATTTTACTTTAAAACATTATACCTCACAAGGGCTCATATTAAAAAAATGTCCTATAATTTCCAATGACCCTCAGGCAACAGAAATAAAGTTTTTATATGCAAGAATTATATCATTAACATGCTAGAAGACAATGAAAATATTGATTGCATGGAAAAAAAGTCATGATATAAAAGAATTATATCATCAACATGCTATACGTATATAGTACAACAATAACCATCAAAGCTTGACGAGGGTTGTTAGACAAAAAGCACAAAACGAAGGATACAAACTTAAAGTTAAGCTTTCTCAAGCATAAAATCAAAGAGACAAGGTTGAAAAAATTAATCGTCTAACTCCATATCGAATAGGATAATAAGGTATAGAAAAGAGGACCAATGAAAGGCTTTCGATGGAAGCACGACCTAGCCGAACTAGGAACCAACAAGAACACCTAACCACAAAAGCAAGGTGGACAATAAAGTATCTGAAAAGAAGCTCAATAAAGCTCAATGAGCTCATGGGCTTAACCCATCTAATCCACAATTCAAATTTAAAATTTTCAACATTTTATATATATATTTTTATTATTATTATTTTTTAGAGGGCTCGTGGGCTGCTCGTCTAACCTGCAACCCGCCTTGGGTTGGGTTGGGGATTTCCCAACCCACCGCGGGCCAACCTGCCCCGTCCCGCCCCGCCATATGACAGATTTTGGGCGGGTCGTCCCGCCACGGGTTGGCCCGTAGATAGCATGTAAAACTACCTAAATCCAAACAAATTAAAAATTGGACCAAAACCAATTGATTACATATTCGATAGATATGTAGGTAATAATAGCACATAACATTTACCCGTACACATATTAACAAACATGCATGTAGGTACAAATTCAAGGAATGTGATATTCTTTAAAACTAAATTTGGCGCAAATGCAAGAAAGAGATAAGTTCTAATAAAAGAATGATAATTCAAGCAACCATGGTAGCAATTGTTTAAAAGCGCCAATGGGAAAATTTAGATAAACAATATGCACAAATTACATTATTTAAAGATATTTGATTGTGCTAAAGGGATATGGCGATAATAACTAGATGTTTGATAAAGTGATTACATGTTTATCATCGAAGCATAGTTATTAAAGACGCTTGCCTGGTTGTGCCTAGGCTCAAGGCGCAGCCAAGCAAGCCTCTTGCGCTTGTGCGTCTTAAGCGTGCGCCTTATTGAAGAGGGGGAAGAAATCGAATTTGAGAAAACCGATGAAGATTCAGCTATACAAATCTAAAATATCACATATGGTGATGATGATAATGATAATGATATGATTGAGGAAGATGATGAAGATTTAGATATTTGAAGTTTTTTTAAATTTGAATTATGTGCATAACGTATTTATTTGCTAGTGAATTTTATATTTACATTATTGTTTAATATTATATGGACTATAGTTTTATTAGTGAAATATTTTGGCAAAAATTCTCTCTATATGTTTGAATTGTAAAAATGTATACCCAAAGCGTCTTATTTCGATAAGGCGTGCACCTCACCTTGCATTGTGTGCCTCAGGCCCATAGCACCTATGCATTTTTAGGCGTGTCGCGGCTTAAATAACTATGCATCGGAGTAGTGTACTGAAAGTCAAAATAGACTAAACTTAAAATTGAAAGTCCAACCGTTATGATGATAACCAAGAGGCTATAAACATGATATAAAATAGTGTGAATAATGATAACTCTTGACACATTCATTGATGATAGCCGAGAAGCTATGAGTAGGATACAAAATAGTGTGAATAATGATAGGTCTTAACACATTCGTCGAAGACTTAATACCATTATACAGTAAATCTTTGGCAGTGAGATTTCCATCGAATATGAAGAAACAACCAAATTCATTGAATAAAAAAGGCTACCCGAGATCACGGATATTGCATGTCTAAGAAAATAAGTCAAAAACCAATATATAAAGCGAGTAGTGGTAATCCAACCATACTAACTAGTACAAAATTTGAGTCACCTAAGAGTATATCCTCTAACCTTTTTATGACATAAAGGTACAACCTGTAAATGGGCAAAGGATGAACAAAAGGCTTCATATAGTGTTACAAAAAGTACAACGGAATATTGCAGGATAGTTTTAATATGAGATTGCCTATATAAGTGTGACATGTGAGTTTCTTAAAACTATAAGCACTTATAAATTCCTAAGCGTTATCAATAGTCAAAATGGAGACGATAGAGAACCAAAAAAAGCCTAAGAGGCTACTGTGTAGATAATTGTCTTGGTTTATATAGCAATTGAACAATTCAAGATATAGTTCACTGGAGAACCCTAAATCCAATGACTTCATATGCAATAGTTTCTAGCTAGAACTTATATTTGAGACATTCTTTAAATTTGTCCATAATTCCATTCATATGGAGATTGTTAGAAATTGATTTTCATAACCAATTGGTTAATAGGGATGTGCATGAATTATTTCGTGAGTAGATTACTATAACCTAATTTTTTGACTGAATGAGAAATTATTATCTCTAATTATTCAAGTGATAGAGGAAATCATGATATCATCAATTTGGTTCAACTTAATCGAACGAGGGCATGAGCTTGTACACATGTGTGGTTCATAGATGTGAATGCATGAACGCTAACTTGAATATAAGCAAATATCAGCTCATGCAAGACTAAAATCAAGGGACTTCTAGGACGCACATTAATTGCACACAAAAGAATAGCAGTATCAATCAGCATTGCTAAAAGCAGTGTTGTTTGACACTTGCTTACACAATGTTGAATGGCATTGTTGTACTAGTGTCATCTGACACTATCTACATCAATTTCCCTTGGTTAAGAATAGAGATCAAAAGAAAACTATGTCTTCTTAATCCCAAAACTCCTCTCTCAAATCACTCGTAGTCAAGCTTTGATCCCTATTCTTAAGCACTTATCCTCCTCCCCTTTCTAGAGAGTTTTAAGGCTTCAAAAGTTCGCTATAGCTCAAAATGTGGAGTGTTCTTATTTCGAGTCATAGGCCATCGTTTTACTCTACAAGACAAATAACCTATTAGCACTTGGACAGAGTAATATCGTCTTAAACAAAGAGGGTTTACCCTTCCCTTGGCCTTAAAATCTCTTATTCGAAAGGATAAATTGACATGAATGAGAATGTCGACATCCATAAAGGCAATTCAATGATCAACAATATTAAGTTAGTGACATTAATGACAATACCAGAAAGGGTATATCTAACACTTGAAAGGGTGTCCCGAGAACCGAAGGGATGTGTCAAGAATCTAAAGGGACATGATCCACATTGTCATATTGGTTCCCCACCGATTTGAGCCATCAACTTGCCAACGAGTTGGTTGATCAAACCAAACCAGTTGGACACTAGATAGATTTTCAAAAGGAAGCCTTTTTTGAACAAGACAATTTATATGGGGACCCTATAGATCCTTTCCTTTTCCTATTAAAAGATTAATCATTTATCTCTGAGTTTTCACCACTTTATAACACAAGATGCCCAAGGTACTCTTGTGCTCTCCAACATCAATGTTGACTATAACTACTGCATGCTTGCTGCTACTGAAGATAGGTGACTAACTCCTTATTGCACTTCTAATTGAGTCTCCATGTGTTTTAAATCAAATTATTATAGCATCAGTGTTATTTCAGATGAGCACCAAAATCCAATCTCCACACTGCATTGTAGTAGTCATATTGTCCCTTGAACCCTGGAAGAGGAGCTCCATGCAGTGCTATATTGGTGGCATAAAGTTTATCCTCAAATAAAAAAATCTGACAATGTAAAGGATATATAGGTGCAAAAGGGGTTGGACTTCTAGATAGGGTTTAGAGTCTTCAAACACTTAGACTGGATCGAGCAACCTTCAACTCTAAGATGTTGAAAAATAAAGGCCAAATAACTAGATATCTCATTGACCTTTATTTTGCATTGGTTGATGAACTTCTAGAGATTTAATCATATCACAATGGGGATTCCTTTGACATTTGTCTTCCTCAAGATGTTGCCAACACTAACTATTTGTTGCTATCTTTCATCGCTCTTTCAACCTATCCTATTTTGTTTTGTTTGTGTGTCGCATATGCATTGCCTAAAATTCAAAGTACACTGGAACAAAAGAACATATTGTTCTCATTTTTCTACTTCCAACAAAGGGTCAAGCTAATCCATCTATCTTTACCAAGAACCTCGAGTGTTTTCGTCTTCCCTCTCTTTATTGTGTTAATATATACCTATCGCTCTCGGGAAAAGTCCACTCCAGAGATAATATTTGTGATCCCTCTTCATTGGTTGTGTGCTCCCTTAATTGAATTGTTCCCCTCATGCATGTGAGTATTATAGTATCATTTTATTGTTGTCATGTTAGTTTATGAGATCTTTTATTGTTAACGTAACAAGTTGGACATAGATATATCAATGCTGTAACTTGAAGGAGAATGTTAGATCATAGAGGTATTAGGTTAATATATTAATGTAGGGGGGTTAAGTCACACATTGATATCATTGATATTTTAGGTCTAGATTTTCTATGTTTTAATCCTATATATAAATGTCATTTCCTAGGGATAGCAATACAATATTCTCTTTTCCCCAAATTCTACAAAGTACAACCTATATACTTTAAACAAAAGTAGAGTATACCATGATTATGCATTCAGAAGTATGAGTTTGATCATCGTGAAATAAAGGTACTAGCCTACTTTTGCATTGCTACACTAAAATATGCAGTATTTTAACTTTATTTTCTTTCGGCATTTTCAATAAATTATAATAATGAAAGCAAGAGAGAACTTTGATGCAAAAAAAGTCTAAACAAGTTAGAGATGTCTAGTACAAAAGATTAAGGACTAGTGATCATGCATTAGATAAATGCCATCTCCGAAAAATATCAATTATCGTATCAACGGAAGTGACCAGCCTATATAACATCTCTAAATGTGAAAGAATGCAGTATTCACAAATTCACTGCAGAGACCAAACCAAATGTTGCATAAAAGGTACAACTGACATCCATCAGAAACTAACCATAATGCCTTCCAAATGACAGGGTTACTGAAGCATCTTGAATGAGATCCTTTCCACCAACCGAAACTGTGAAGTTCTCCATGTGGATGTCCCTAATAGCTGGACCATTCTCATTGCCACCATGATTTACAAAGACAACTGGCATCCCAGCTTTTACAGCTTCCATCTCTGCCAAATGAATTTGGTATTGGGCCTGTACAGCAACATTATTAATAGAAATCTCAACATACATAGCACATTCTAACTATTACAAATACAACACATGGTAATTATTTACTGGATGAAACTATCTCAGAAGCATATGCTAAGAATTTTGATTCTATGACAGAAAATTTGAATATTTGATCATTTTTCTTACGTCAATAAGCATTCTGGTTCTTTTGAATACAGAATACAGAACCAAATGCAACAAGTTGCAAAGGAAAATGGTACGCACTTCACTTATCCTTAAGAATCTAATATTGTCAACCAAACACTTACTTCTCTTTGTCGCTCATCCTTTCTTTTCTTTCTTTCAAGCTTTGCTCGATCACGTTCAGATAGCAATGGACCATCAAAAACTTCTGGTTGTTTCTTTGGAACTTCATCATCCATTCCATCAAACATCCGCATCGGTGTTGCTAAACTTCGAACAGCTTGTTTAGGTTTCATGAGACCATGTTTCCCAAATCTTTCTGAAAGCTTGTTGCAAACCTGTATTTTATCTTGAATGAAATTATCGGCATTAGGAACAAAGGTAAATATACTACTCTTAAGCTATCCTCTAGGATAAAAGGAGAAAATGTTCAATTCAACATTGTATTTTCAGAAATGAACCAACATGAAGTAATTTCTGAACCAACATAAAGTAAGCCAGAGATTTTGTATTAGATTTTTAATAGTGGTAAAAGCTCGGAAATTAGGGAGCAATAGGGTTAGTTTAGAAAAGCAGAGTTTGGTACTCATTTTTCATGCATATAGCTAATTGTTCAATTATGAAGACATTTTTGAGCAATGTATATCAATTGGATATGTTAAGAAAACAAAAGCAGGAAAACCTGCCAACACAATCGTGATACATCTTCCATTGGGTTCATTCAAAATATATGTTAAAAAAGTAGGAACCACAACTAAACTATTTTTTCATTATTGACATCCCAAATTATCTCAAATGACTCCATATGCTTAATTATTTCCCCATAGTCAATTAATATGATTCTCCACATTTACTTTCTTTTGGTGAACTCTACAACTTGATATAGCAGTGGAAGATTCTCAAACATCCGTGTAGGATTCAGTAAAAAATGAACAATAAATGTCAACCAAATAAGTCCTAAAATTTTGAAATGTAAAAAGTCCATACGCATACAAAAAAACCAAAGCCCTCATATTGACAGATCAGCAACTAGATTACTATCGATTTATAAGTTCAGTGACTATTCATATTGGAAAAGCACTAGAGACGAACTTGACTCCAAATTGGCACTGCATCATCAAATATTGGTAGTGGTATGGGAGATTGAGGAGAGGGAGGGAGGTGGATACGTACATATCGACACTCTTCGTAGTCCTGGACGCAACCGGAGTCGACAAGGAGCTCGCCGACCGCCTCGAAGGCGCCATCACCGTCTTCACCGAAGTCGAAATCGTCGTCGGCGAGGACGTTAATGATGTAGCTGACGATGGGCGCATCTACTTCCTGCAGCTTCTGGCCCAAGACCTCGTGCACCACCGTGCTCGCAACGTCCCCCATCGCCGCCTTCCACTCCCGTTGCTTCTCGCGACCTCTCCCTTTTCCTACCCTTGTAATACTTAAAAATCGGGGTTGAAACTTGGACCGTTAACATGGGCTAGGTTTAATTCATCTCTTGGCCCATATAAATACTCAATTTTATAATTAAAAAACCAATTTCCCCAT
>JBBUKS010082015.1:0-27704 GCA_038050645.1 Hedychium gardnerianum
TTACTACTTTGTTCATCCTGTCCACTCGTTACACTGGAGAGTAGTGATTGTATGGAGTGCGTACAGGAGTCACGGTCCTACCGATTCAATCACATTGATGTAATGATGGCTGGAGTGGTGAGTAGGAGTGACTTTGCATATGCATTTGCACTTGCATGTGCATTATTATTGTGGATATGTGCACGGTTGGACTTTTGTTGACCTTGTATGGTGATTTGATACATTGGATGTGTTTTGCTTGATTATAGTGGATTTATGCTATTTTTATGACACACCTGAGTATTGTGTAGCACTGTATTAGATCTTGTATTGTTTTTGAGATCACTACTTTATATCTAGTGGATCCGACCTATTTTTAAGTAATTTCAATTATTACTGTTTCCTTTGATCAGGTTGGTACTTTCCTATTCGAGACTGTATACCTTTGTTTCCATATCTATATTAGTCATGTACTATTCTCCCTTACCCGCTGAGTGTCTTTGAACTCACCACCTGTATGTTTGTTTTTTTCAGGTTATTGTTAGACATTACGCGAGTCGCTGGAGATCCCGTCCGCCGGTCCCATAGCACAAGTGATTTCATCTTCCGCTACGTATTTTCCTTTTACTTTTCCTTTTTGGATTTATCTGTTGAGTTTTTCATTCTTGCGTTGTAATAAAAATTGTATTCTGATAGACGGTATCAAACTTGGTTTCGGATTTCATACTTTGGACATTATTTCTGTCTTGTGGGTATAAGTCGTGTAGGCTTACACTCTTATATTTGGTTTTAAGCCGTGTAGGCTTGTGTTTGTATATCACTTCTCCTGTTGAGAGGTTTTGATTATTATTATTGCTTTGTTTAGATTAGTTATGGATATATTGCGTGGTTATGTATGTTATGTTAATATTGTGTATATATTCTATTGTTGATGATTATGTAGCCAGGAATTGTCAGCCGTACAGGAGATGTGCTGTCCGATTTTCGTCGGATAAGTATACTCCTGGGGCGTAACAATGTATTGGTATCAGAGCTTAGGTTTTCGAAAGCCTGTTCCGTGTTTCGGAGTTCGTGATTTGTTTTTCCTCAATGTGTTTTTTCGAGTTTTGGGACAAGGCAGCGGCAGGACAACTCATGACTTGTGAGATTAAGTCATCAGTTGACCTACATGCTAGTCTCGACACATTAATATTGCTCTTGCATACTAATGCTCGACTAGGAATAGTTAAGAGTAGTGTTCTATATATGTCTACAGCCTCCTACTAACAATTCAACCAATTGATATGCTGTAAAATAGAACCTACTACTCTATACTTATTCATTTGGCACTGATACGAAGTAAATATAATAATCATAAACTTTGTCTTTTATTAAATAAAATATGATACAAAATTTTTCTTGTCAATCATCTCATAATTGACTCTTAGTACTAACCTCATATATCTCCTTACTATGAATACCACCCTCCCATGCCAATTCTAGAAAAAGAGGGGAAAAGCTCCCTCAATTCTCCATGATCCCCTCAGAAAACTTTATAATCTTCCTTCAAAAATCATCCTTCTTACACCTCAATACCAAAAAAAGACTACATTCATATAGGAAACACAAAATCATTTCCTGTTTGAACCGATGATGTAGCTAGAGGCGAAGAAATCTCTTATAAAACTGATTCTTACAAGCAATACAATAAGAATACAAAGATATGAATACAACACAATGAAAGTTAACAGCGTTACAAATAAGATCTTTGTTTTGCTTGTTGTATAGTAGCTATGGATTGCCTCTTGAAAGTGTGAAAATGCAGCAATACTCTTCCAAAACCCCTAAAAATCGACATCTCAAATCTTCCATAAAACCCTTTTTTTATAGGGTTGCTATCGGAAACCACCCAACAATCAACTGTTAACTCCCATTAGTCGATTGCTCTTCCAGAATTCGAACGTTGTGCCTGCAAAACGACTCTTTCCAACTCAACATTGACCACAAGACTTATTCACCATTAGTTGATTATTGCCGCATTAGTTGAGTGTCGTGGCCGAGTTCAAAACATTCTCTATGTTGTAATAGTGTCATCAATTGACTAATGAACCCAGAAAGAACTCAAATCAAAAACTTTCTTTTCACTGTAACAATGTCATTAGTTGATTGCTATTGCTTATACCCAGCAGTCAATTGATATACAATAAACCTCTTAAACTCTCTCAAACCCCGAACTCGAGATTTATGGGTCATCAATCGATTATTACTCCCTAGCAGTCGACTGATATCTCTATTTTAGCCTTATCAAGGTTAAATTCTTACATTGCTATCTAATTAATCTTAACCTATCAGGACTTGCTTTGTATAGCATTCGGTCAATCTTTACTTGTCGGGACTTCCTTTGCCTAGCATTCGGTTAATCTTGACGGACTTCTCTGTTGTTTAACATCCTATCCTTGACATGCTGGGACTTCACCACTACCTAGCATCCGATCAACCTTAATCTATCGAGACTTCACCATTGTCAAACATTCATTCCTCCTTGATCTGTTTAGACTTCCCTATGGTCAAGTGTCCGGTCAACCTTGACCCACTTAGACTTCATTTCTCATGCCAAGTGTTTGATCCTCCATGACCTACTTTGCCTTTGCCTTTGCCTTTGCCAATTCCTTATTAAACTTTCAACCGCCAAGTGTTTGATCCTCCCTGTTGGACTTCCAAATGTCAAGTGTCTGATCAATCCTCCAACTTAAATCCTCCAACTTTCAACCGCCAATTCCTTAGTAAACAATTTTACAAATGAGATATTTGTTTTGCTCGCTGTATTAGTTGCTTTTGATTGCCTTTTGAAGGTATGAAAATACAACAGCACTCTCCTCCAACTTAAATATTCCATGAAATCATTTTTTATAGGATTGCTATCGTAATTGGAAACCGTCCAACAACCGACTTGGACTTCACCTTTGCTAACTCCTTATTGAACTTCCAACCACCAAGTGTCTAATCAACCGTGACCCACTTAGACTTTGTCCTTACCAACTCTCTAATAAACATCCAACTATCAAGTGTCTTCTCCACTTGTCATCTCTTTATTGGACTTCCAACTGCTAAGTGTCCGATCAATCGTGACTCACTTGAATTTTCCTCTCACATAAAAAATCCAACTTTGTCAACCTTGACCGGAAGTCGATTGCACCAACAATAAACTCTCCTTTTCCTTTACATCTCACTCTCATCAATAAACATATTGATCAAACATTGAAACTCAACTCAAGCTAAGTTGAGTTTGGTCAACCTTGACCAGAAGTCGATTGTACCAACATGCACTTGCTCTTCTTTGATCTTCTCACCCCTGCCATCATCTAACAACTTTTTTCTACCTTTTCATAACACAAATAAAAGAAAACCTTTACCATCTTTCCTTGCAACTAAACTTTATCCTCCTCTTTCAACTGTATTAGATGCTTCCTTTCTCCTAAATCATGTCCCTCTCCAAATCTGCAACTAAGTTGTCATATATGCTCATAAAAATATCTCACAAGAGATCAAGTCAAGCCTTCCCCTTCCTCCTAGCAACTATTTTGCCTCCACCTTGGTGGTGCACTAACATCCATTCATGACATCAGATCTTACACGACTTTGGGATTTATCTAGAGCCAAGAAGTAATAGGTATGGCTTAAAAATGAATTTTATAAGATACTGCTCGAGGACAAACACATTAACAAGATAGGGATGATTTTATGTCCTATGTCACACCAACAGTCAATTGAGACTCCACTTCAATAATGAAGATAAATAATCATATTTCACCTTTAGTGTTCATTTTATTTGAAGAGATCTGTCATTATTGTATTAGTTTTAATGTAGTGTTGGTGCACCATGTACCAACATATTACAAACAACTAATGTTATGATGGTTTTCCTTTTGCTTGAGTTGGATCAAAAAGTCCAATGGCGGTTTAAGTCCATAAGAGTTGTAATATATATAATAAATTGCAACGAGGAGGAAATTAAGCAACTTTAGTCCCAAATAACTCTGCTCTATCTGAAGTTTGAAATCAAATCTCATATTGAGTCAGGATTTCAGTCTCCGACCAACTAGAGACGATGTTGTTGGTGTCGTATTAGTGTTAGAGATGTGCCGAATGAGGAGAGAGAACAGAAGGAAGAATATCAGTGTCATAGAAAGAGGAAGAAGAGTAAAAGATACGAAGATTACTCAACATGCTAGAGTTTTGATAGATGGTCGTGTAGGATCGAGAAAAGTGCTAGAGGGGGATAAATAGCGCGTATCACTTTTTTACAGTTTTCGAAAAGTACGTAGCGGAAATGAAATAAAACTCAAGCAATGCTAACACTCTTTGTTTTAACTTGGTTCACAGTCTATACTGTTAGTCCAAGGCTCGCGATCGTTGATCGCTGGCAATCCACTAATAACCTTTTCTTCCGAACAACGATTTGAAGGCAAAAGTTCGATGTTTACAAAAATCCGAGTACGAATATAACGATAAAAACAATAGCAATACCAGAAATAATGATACCGACAACCAAAAAGAATTGAAGCTTAATCGTCGTTGTCGAAGTAGCACTTTGCTGTTGCATCGGAATTTCAGAGTAGTGTGAGCACAGCAGTTGATCTTAAACACGTATGGAATTGTTGTACTGAGCTGCTGGTCGACACCTTTTATAAGGCCTTATGGGCGCTTGTGCCAGCTCTAGGCGCCTCCGGCAAGAGCTATCCGATCCACCTCCGTCAGTGAGTTATCCAACTCTGGACGCTTGGATCCTTTCGAGCGCCTGGACTGCTGACGTGGCAACATCTGGTCGAAGCTCTATCACGCTGAGACTTATCCGTCTTCGGGCACCTGTATTCTTTCTAGGCGCCTGGATGATGACGTACGCCAACCAATCGGAATGTGTCATCTCAGCTGCACACGTGGCTGAGTTTAGGCCATTTCGGGCGCCTGGATCCCGTATGGTCGCCCGAACCTTCCCCAACTCATGCCAACGTCCAATTTCGTATTCCTACATTACAGGGTTAGCACAACAAGTATAAAAGTAATCAAAACATAGTTTGACAATCCTAAGACTCTCCAATTTCAACTTTTGGATTTTAAATGAAATCCTAGGTCAGACCAATGCTTATTGTTCCCTTTCCGAGAACGCGTCCTAACCCACTCCTCTAAGAAGAGATTACCTAATGTCAAACATCCAATCCTCAAGACCTGTTTGGACTTTTGCTCAATATCCGATCTTGATCTTCGGGACTTCCTGCTAGACGTTCAATCCTCGACCCGTCTAGACTTATGTCTGGTGTTCTCGACCCCTAGGACTTCCCGCCTAGTGTCCTCGACCCCTAAGATGTCCTGCCCAACGTCCTCGATCTACCAAAACTTCTATTCAGTCCTCCTTCTTTGCCTAACCTCAATTAGGACTTTCTGGTTGAGCTACCTGCACACTTAGTCAACGTCATTAGAACACAATAACCCTTAACTTTGAACCTTTGTCAATTATCAAAACTCAGGTTCGATTATCTGATGCCTCCAGCATGGTCAGTGCAAAGGAATTAGCCAAAGGGAGAAGTCATTGATCCATGAGATCAAGACCGCAAGGTTGAAGGTGCTGAGACATGAAGGAAGGTTGTTCAGTGAGATTGAGATCACAATGTCGATGGGGACAATGTCGATAGGGAGGAGTGTTTTGATGTAGAGGAGACTGTGATAATGAAGCTTCTCATGAGACACCACGAAGTGGATGAGGTCATTCAGATGCTAAGGAGATTGTGATGCAGAGGAGATCACAATATTGAAGATGTTTCCTAATACTCTTCTTCCTCTTTTTTACAAAATCTTCTAAGTTGTTTCGTGTTCTGGACAGCGAACAAAACAAAATGTTTTGCCTATGTTGAGCAGCACGGAGAGAAACATAAATCAATAGATATATTCATCACTTATTCTCCTTCATCCCCTTTTCAAAAGATCAGTGTTCTAATCTTTTTTAGAAGAGTATCACATGGTACAAATCCTTGATTATCCTAACACCATCAATTGAATGATAAGACATTTGTAATCATATTAAGATTAGCATAAACAAAAATACAAGCAATTATAATGTTAGATATGCAAAGATGCGAGTACCTCTGTAGTAGATTCTACTGACTACTGACAGAGAATAATCAAGATGCTTTTTCAGGTTCAGGTTGTTGGCCTTCCTCAAATTCAGAATCATAATACTCGCCACTCCATAGTTTAGGTTGCGTAGTACAATGGTCTGTTTCCCCATCATCCTGGATGATGACCATTTAAAGGTAATAAATATTTCTTTTAAATAAAAAAAATAGGTAACTCCAAATGCCAGTAAATCTGATTACAGAAGGGATTCACCTCTTCAGGTACTTCAGTATCTGGCACTCTTGACTGGAACTGCACACTTGGAGCATGCTCAATTTTTGAAAGGTAATCCATTAACATAATTCTGCAAATGGAAATGCAATTATCAGTTATAAGGAAAAAAAGATAAACAAATGGATAAGGAAACAAAAGTTAGTCTAGCAACTGTTTCAAAATGTCCTCGATGATTGATTTGCTTTTGGGTATTCCTTGTAACAAGGAAAAGCATACATGTCGTGTTCCATATAAGGATACAACTAAATGAACCTGCTTGATAGAGCTTCAAATTAATTTACAAAGGGGTCAGAGGAAGCTGAGATCAAGTGGAAAAAACTCATCATAGATCATTTGCCATAAATGTCCCATGCCTGACAAAAGTGTTTAAGTATTCTACTGAAAGTACAGAATTACTAATTGAAGATTCCAATTGGTGTAGTTAGGTATTTATAGGCTTCAGAGTAGCATAAATTGGCAAACTGCTGTTGATTGTCAAGGACATGGGTCAAACCCTTGTCCCTCTTGCTTATGCTAGCATTGTTAGTCTATTAGGTGTTTCAACTCCATGTTAGACTCCCAACCACTTGAGACATTACTGTTGAGCCAATCCTGACACTTGGAGATACTAACTCTAGGTCCATGCAGAAGAAAGACATTTTTATTTTTGTATCAGTTGTCTCCCGTGTAGTATTCTCAGAAGACACACAAGAAAGCAATATGAAATTGAAGGATTATCTCTTTAATCAAGTATCTACAACCAATCCTAATGTTCTCCTTATGCTAGGGTTTGTTATAATACAATTATTTTCTGAAAAAAGTTTTGCACTAGTGTTGCATCTTTATCTCCACATTCTCTTTAGCGCCAATCTCTCTTGTTTTGTGGCCTTTAGTTTGCATCCATTTTTATGTCATGTTTCTTCACTTCATTCCCCATAGTCTCCTCATCGACACCAAGTTCGACATTCATGTTAGGATAGAGTTTCCGAGACCTCTCATTAATGAATGAATGACCTAGAAATCCATCAACTATATTCAATCCACATAATCAGTTGAATGGTCCTAGTTTTCAGTGATGTGGGAAATTATTCTAGGTTAATCACAATATATATAATTTTAAATCTGCATCTCTCTAGATTGCATATTCACAACAACTATGTTATCATATATTGATAGAAGTCCCTAACATTCCCCTTAAGCTAGTTCAAAGATATAGAAAAGGCCAAACTTCTTACATATTCAATTTAAGACCTTTACAAGGTTTATGAATTTGGCACTTGATCATTGGAGTTCACATATGAAAGAACAACTTCAATTACAACTTTTCCATGAAAGGTGACAATCAATAGTATTTTCCTGAACCACACTCTCAACTTTCACAAATACCTAAATCATGTACTATATTTGTAATTTTACCAAATCACACACCTCTTTTCTAAAATACTCCTCCGTCTATACATGCACTTGTGTGACCCAAACGAGCCACCGAAGCACATTTAAAATTTTAAAAAATGGGTCATGTTTTATAAGATTTTGAACTGTGTCTTCTTCAAAAAAAAAGACTCATTTTTGTTAAAAAATCACAGCGGGCTAAATAGGTTGTGGAACCAAAATTGGAGGGCATGGTTGCACTTAAGAGAGCTCCAAGAAATAAGAATACATTGGTGTTATCTAGAATGAATCTGATAAAGCCTAAGTTAATTAATAAGTTTTAGTTAAAACTCACAAACGAAGGTCCACATTCATAAATTTTGAACATAGTTAGAGTCGAGAGTCCCAAGAATAGATAGGGTTGTTGAATGAATATGATAAACCTAAATCCGTCAGTAATTTTGTTATAAAATTACACAAAATTGAAATTTTTAAAAAAACTCACAACATGCTAAATAAGGTGTGGAACTAAGGTTGGAGGATATGGTTACAATTAGGAGAGTTCTGAGAATATATTGGTCCTAATTTGAATTGAATATGATAAGTTTAAGTCTATTAATGAATTTCGGTCATAACTGGTTTTACAAAGTTTAGAATCTAAAATTTTCAACATGATCAAGGGAATCCTAGGAACACATTGATGTTGTTGAATGAATATGATAAATCTAAATTCACAAAGTTTGTGCAAAATTTACGTAAGGATGAAACTCACAACAACCTATGTAGAATGTAAAATCATGCTCACACTCAATAAATTCCAAGGAATGTATTGGTCTTGATTTGTATTGAATCTGATAAATCTAAATCCATCGATGAGCAAGAGACTCATAGGAATGCATTAACTTGGTTTAGATTGAATCTAGTAAACTTAAGTTGATCGGTGAATTTTGACCAAAACTCACTTATCGTCGTAAAATGTCCAAAATCTGAAATTTTCAATATGGTAAGAGTTAGAGGAATCCTAGGAATAGTGGATTTGTGTCAAATTTATTAAAGTTGTATAAATTTTAAAAACTATAATAACCTAAGGTGTGAAACTAAGGTTGGAGAGCACTAGGGTGTAAAACTAAGGTTGGAGAGCATAGTTATACTTAAAAAACTTCTAGAAATGCATTGATCCTGATTTGAATTGATTTGGATGTGCCTAGCCAAAATTCACTAATGTGTATAGTATCCACAATCTAAAATTTTCAACGTGATCAGAGTCATGGGAGTTCTAAGAACACATTGGTGTTATTGTTGAGTAAATATAATGAGTTTAAATACACTAGTGAGTTACGATAAAATTACACAAAACTGAATTTATTTTAGAAACTCACAAGAAGCTAAATAGGGTATGAAACTAAGATTAGAGGACATAGTTACACTAAGGAAAGTCCCTAAAATACATTGATCATTGTCTGAATTGAATCAGAGAAGCCTAAGTCCATTAGTGAGTTTTAATTAAAACTCATTGTTGTTGTCCAGGATCTAAATTCAGAAATTTTGGACATGATTAGAGTTACGAGAGTCCCAGCAATACATCTGTATTGTTGAGTTATTATGACAAACCTATATCCATCAATGACTTTGTGATAAAATTATATAAGGCTAAAAAAATTTCAAAAAATTATAATAGATTATTTACTAAATAGGGTGTGAAACCAAGATTGGAGGACATGATTACACTCGAGAGTTCCAAGAACACATTGAACCTAGTTTGAACTAAATTTGATAAATTTAAGTCACTTTTGACCAAGCCTCATTAATAGTTGTACGGAGTCCAGATTTAGAAAATTTGAATATGATTAGAGTCATGAGAGTTTCAAGAATATATAAGTACAGTTGTTAGGCGAATATGATAAGTCTAAGTCCATTAATGACTTTGTGATAAAATTACATAAGATTGAAATTTTTTCAGAAACACACATTATACTAAATAGAGTGTGGAGTCAAGGTTGGAGGCATGATTACACTCAAGAGAGTCGCAAGAATATATTAATCCTAGTTTAGATTGAACTTGATAAGCCTAATTCTATCAATAATTGATGGAATTAGGCTTATCAAATACAATCAAGATTGAAACCAATATATTCTTGAAACTTTGATGAGTCTAACCATACCCTCTATTCTTGGTTCCACTCTCTATTTAGCCTATTATGAGTTTTTTTTTAAAAAAAAAAAGCTTCTAGCCTTGTGTAATTTTATCACGATGCAACTGATAGACTTGGGTTGACGAAAATTGATTATAGACTTGGACTTATCGACTTCAATTCAGACCAAGATCAATGTATTCTTAGACCAACCATACCTTTCAATTTTAGTTCCACACCTATTTAACTTGTTGTGGGTTTTTGAAAAGATTCTAACATTGTGTAATTTTATTTCAATCACAATTGACCTATGTTTATCATATTCACTCCACAACAACACATGTATTCCTAGGACTCCTAGGACTCTTGTGACTTTAACCGTGTTCAAAATTTCTAAATCTGAACCCTGTACAGCCATGAGTGAGTTTTGGTCAAAACTCACTAATGAAACTTAAGCTAATCGGATCCAATTCAGATCAAAATCAATGAATTCTTGAGACTCCTGAGTGTAATCATGCCCTCCAATCTTGGTTTCACATTTTATTTTGTTACGAGCTTTTGAAAAAATTCCAGCAACTAGTTTCAAAACCCTATAAATGTGGCCCATTTTTTGAGATCTTAAATGTGTTTTCGTGGCTCTAGTGGGTCGAACGAGCATGTATATAAATGGAGGGATATTTTAAGAAAGAGGTGTATTATTTGATAAATTTGAAAGTATAGTGCACAAATTAGGTATCTATGAAAGTTACGTGCGTGGTTCAATAAAATGTAGGACAATAAATCTCCAAGATGGTAGTATTGTAAGAAAAATAATTTGAAGCAACCTAACACCCTGATTGTCAATGGACAAATGCATTGGATACGCATCTTGGTCATTAATTATTTGAGTTAAATAACCTCATACATAATAAGAATCATTGCACTATATTCCAACTCTACACTTGACCTAACATCATAATTTGCTACTTATTTCCCAACATCATATTTCTTGCCAAGAGAACACAATAATCTTATGTAGATTGTCTATCCATGAGAAACCTTACCTAATCTGCATTTTTATACTCTGGCCATAATAGATAAGACATTTTCTTGGTGTTTATCACACCCACAGCAAATAAGAAGAGTTGAATTTACCAAACTACAATATCATATTTCTTGCCAAGTGAACACAATAATTTGATATAGATTACCTATCCATGGGAGAACTTACCTAATGTGCATTTGTATACCCTATAACTTGAGATAGCCATGGATGCAATATATAAGACATTTTCCTACAACATTTATCACTCATATCAAATAAAGTGTTGGATTTATCAAATCACATCCTAGGAGATTGCTTATGCCCATAAGGATACTTCTTTAATTTGCATACAAGAGCATTCTCAACACAAAAAGAATTCATTCTTAATAACCATGTATGGTTCTTTCCATAAGATAAGAAAACATATCCAACAAGTAAAACAACCATTGAAATATTGTTTCCGAAATGAGAAAAAGTATAAAAAAACAGTTCTCTCTCCCCATTGTACCTTTTTATTAGATCCACTTCAGAATTCACGCCTCTTACTTCCTCAACTTCTTTCTTCTTTTCCTTTTGTTCCTTTGCTATGACCAAAGCGTTCTTAGAGTAAGGTAGCTTCTTTGTCTCTCCTAGATGGTCTACAGTTG
The DNA here is from genome assembly GCA_038050645.1 of Hedychium gardnerianum. Lineage (NCBI taxonomy): Eukaryota > Viridiplantae > Streptophyta > Magnoliopsida > Zingiberales > Zingiberaceae > Hedychium > Hedychium gardnerianum. The sequence goes on from JBBUKS010082015.1 coordinate 11,517, forward strand.
AAGCATTATGGCATCCCACACCTATTTAGATATAGTAACTTGCTCAAAGCTGGTTAGGTTGATGCTCGTCTTGAGGAAAATAGTATTCTTATCATCAAAGGTAACATGTAAATCCCAATTTCACTTCACTGATATATCCCAAATGGAAACAAATTCTGAGGCATCCTAACAAGGGAGCTAAGTTCTGTCATACAAGGTACTTCTCTTTGATCTAACACTTTCAGAGCTACATGCTCGGCTTCATTACCATAGACAACGCCAAACTGTGACGGTCAACATACAACCACAGTTAAGGGGATCCCATTCGAGAGAGATTAAGATGAATTTACAATAGGGATAAGACAAAGGAAACTAAGATCAAGCTGAGAAGCAAGCATGGGGAAGCTCATAAGTCAAAGGATATTTACTGAAGTGCTTCGCACCTTGACTAACTGACATAAATCATAATATACTTCAAAAGAAAAAACTAAATAAAAAAATAGTGGAGATGCTATTGGATCATTGGTTGAGGAGAAATCCTTTCCTCATTCATGGGGTAAGTATTAATAGGCTTCAAGAATGACACAAATTAAACAATTGATATTAGTTGTCAGAGACACATATGAACCTTTCATGCTCCAACATATGCTTTCTCAGTCAGTTATGTGCCTAAACTCAAATGTCTGTCAATTAGACAAGCAGTCATTGCGAGTCAAGCAGTTATTGGTGAGAGAAACCTGGTGATTGGTGATGTTGATTCTAAGACCACATTGTGCCCTATGATTGTCTGGTATAAGCAAGGTATTTTATGTCTGCATCATTAATCAACCAAACATATAATACATACAACTGTACTGATTCTACACCATTATCAAGAATGATAAACTATTTTGTAGGTGTGATGCATTTGTCTCTTTATCCCTTGTATCTACAACTCTGATTGATTAATTGTTAACTATGAATTCTACAAATCATCTTTCAACGTTTTTGTGTCATTTTAACCTATTTTCCTCATTTATCAACTACCAAACACTGTACTTACTAGATTGCAAAAATTGATTTTTAAAAAAAAATTCCAATAAATCAGGATGTCATTCTTGACATTCTACACAAAACTCTTTGTATATAAACCAATAAATTCAAATAGGTACATAGAGATAGCAAAAGATGACTCAAATTGACTTGTATATTACTTCTGCAAGTTGAAGTTTCAGATGCAGTAGAGCTGGCATTTACCTAATATTTTCAAGTTCTTTTGGAGAGTTTTTGTTCTCCATTCTTCTTGGTTGAATATGAAGATTATAATCAGGACCAAAATATTCGTAGTATTCATTATAAGGTAACTTATTGTCTAGCTCAACTCCAATTGCAACTGCTGTCTGCAACAAGTTACATCAAACATCAATCTGCCAGTAGATTCAATTGGATCAAAAGATATATAAAGACAACCTCATAGCACCAGCAGCGAGCAACATTGCGCATGGTATACCCACCACCTCCTAGGACCATCATGGGTACATTGAAGGATCTTAGATATCGTAGACAATCTGCATGGCCTTTTACAGACAAATTGAAACAACCTAATCTATCCCCTGCCAATGAATCAGCACCACACTGAAGAACAACTGCATCAGGTTGATAAATTTCCATAACCTTTTGGATGGTAGGTCTAAAAAGTGCCCGGAAGCTATCATCGTCCATCCCATCATTTAGAGGAACATTTAGAGCATAGTACTTTCCTTGCCCAAACCCAACATCCTTTATATGGCCAGTTCCAGGAAAGAAATCCCCATATTTGTGGAATGACACAGTCATGACTCTCTCAGTTGTGAAAAAGGCCTCTTCAACACCATCTCCATGATGGATATCAATGTCCACATAGAGTACACGCTGTCAACTGAACAAGTTAGCAACACTACACAACTTTGAAAAGGATACTGCATACAGTCATGTTGATCACAACAATATATATACCAATTAGTTTCTATTGTATTAATGATCAACACATACGAGTTGCAGAAACAGCTATGTACAATAGATCCAATGTGGTCCGACCCTTCTCCGGATCCCACATTAGCAGGAGTTTCGTGCACCGGCTGCCCTTTTTTTTACATAAGAAACAAACTTTAGCATAGCATAATTGACTTATGATTCATGTGTCACTAACTTCCAAGAAATAGACATAAAAGAAACATGGAACCAGGGAGTCAGGGAACTACCTATAGGAAGAATCAGGATGAATGGCCGATGCATTAGTAAGTTTGCTTCAGTGTAAAATGTAAACTACTTATAATCACAATACTCTGCATACAAGTATAAGGATGTACATCTAACTAATTTGACTTATAGCTTGTAAGGATGTAAGATTTGGATGGATGAAACTTCAGTTGATCAAAGAACATAAGTATTTCCCAGTAATTTTGCAGGTCATAATATAAGTTTGTAGTGGGAAGCATAGTTGTGCCTTTGGGTGTAAATGAAATGTGACAGAAGTCTCATAAGCAAGTGTTTTTTTTTCTTTTTGTATGTCAAGTAACCATTTCAAACAACCAAGAAAATTAAATTCAAGAACCAATACAGAAAACTGCATCATAAAGAAGAATGATAAGAAATTAGCTTTAAGTTTCATGAACATCATTTCTGCTTGTTGTGGTGCCATCTTGTTCAAAAAATTAATTTTAAATATAAAGTAATATCAAACTTGAACAGTAGGTGCAGCAAATTTAACAAAAAAAACCTTTTCAAAATATTTACATCTAAGGATAAACTATTTTATTTTGTGTTATAATTATTTTAGTATGACCAAAATAAAAATATCATAATAGATGAGGGATATTGACATACTACCTTCAATAAACAAATATTGATAAGCACCCAACAACAACAACCAAGTCTTATCCCACTAGGTAGAGTCGGCTAAACAAATACTGATAAACACAAAGAAAAAAATTAGACATGACCTAGAAGATATTACGAAAATGTCAAAATTGGTTAGAGGCAGCAATAATGTGTAAAGCATAACTAATTGTATGCACTTAGACAAAAACGCCAGAGTTCTTGTGCAAAGTACAAACTGTAGCCATAGACATGTCAAATGGCTAAGTATTGTAAATTACAAAATGCAGTTTCCCCCAAGTGACTAATACAAAATGCAGCTTCCACCAAGCGACTAATACAAGTCTGCCATCACCAAACAAAAACCTAGGTCTTTTCGTCTCAAGCATGTCTAACTTGATAGCAAAGAGTTTATCAACAATATATTGTAGTATCTCGTGGAGGTGTGAGAAAAACTTTCCACTTTGGATAGATCTTGCACAAATACACAATAGATGTGACAAATTAAGTTGCCAGCACAATAGATATCTAAGGCATGAGATCAATGAAGAGCTGAAGTGTAGTGATATGAAAGCAAAGGTAACAACTAAACATGGTCACAGCACAGTAGAAGTTTATATTATCAATTTCCTAAGACGAAAGGAAATAGCTAGAGAGAACTGTGAGCAAAAAGTTAAAGGAAACAGATAAATAAAAATTTCTATAGTTTATGATTCCTTGGAGGAGAAGTGAAAGTTTTAATTTTCTAAAATTGATTGCTCAAAAATGTTAAAAAAATAATTTTACAGATTTATTTAAACAAAAGTTGAGCCCCAAATCTGGCAACTGTGAACAGTAACACTTTCACCCAAATCAGGCAGAAGCAAATTACGGTGAAATTGGGGAAACATCTTCCCAGTCATTTCCTCCCATCCTGCCATTTCCGCCTAAGGAAACAGCAGAAAACAATAATTGGGGAAGCTTTGCCCCCAGGACATTCTTCCATTGTAGGAAACAGGCCCTAAAAGATTAACAGGATTGACTTTTAATTTAATATATCTTTAAAAGATTAGTGGGATTGAATTGAGTAAAGTTCCTTGATACATGGTTGTCAAATTTATCGATTCATAACGTGGATCTCATATGATCCTACAATTCCAATCAGCCTAATAATTCATCACAAGTAAGATCTTAATTGGACAAGGATCTCATGAACAACCATTCCTAAATTGGATCTTAATCAGCACAATCACAACTTAAATAAAATAAAATTTCATTGACATAGGCATTTTAAAATTTGACAATCAATCAAAATAAACATCTTTTTTGGTATCATATCATCTGAAAAAACTCAATTACGAATTAATGCAAACTTTAAAATGTTCATAATAGTAGTATATATTAAAAATTAATATATAGAATAAATTTTGATTCCGATATAATTTCAAAACACATTAAATAATAAGATGAACCTTTTAAAATTATAGGATCTTATGATGCTATGCTTCAGTCATATGAATATGATCTGATACAATGAACCTTTTATGGTACCTAGATAGAATCTGGATCTTCATAACCTACTCTTTACACAAAGCTATATGTAGTAATTAAGAAAATGAGCCTCTCCTAGTCTTTTTAAAATTTCAATGCACATAAGGAATATTCCTGACATCCAATCAAACTATCAAGGATGACTATTAAAGTTCTTTGTCTCCTTTCTTAAATTGTTATGCAACATGTGTATTACAATCCTAATTTCCCTTGATATTTTGACTAAACTTTGGCCCTGGGATGCTCTTGCACCAACAAGAGTTAGAGTATGCAACATTTTTGGGAAACTGCCCCCACCAATGCATGCACTCTCCTTAAAGTTCCCCTTAGGTGGTGCTCTCAGACAATTACAATCATTCTTCAAGATGGTTGAATCTTCCACAGGACTAACTAGCTAGTGCTTCACTCTCTATTTAGTTGCAAAAGAGCTAGAGTTAAGAACTTTATGCAAGCCCTCTCAAGCAGAACAAATTGGAACTTTCTTTGCCACCCATAAGTTAGTTGTTTTAGTTAACTCAATTAATTCATCTTTGCAATTGACCTCTAGTTTTGATTTTGGTGATACAACCAAGAAAGAGATTGCCTCAGCCGATACTCTCTCAAAGAAGTCAAGTCAGAGAAATTCCCTTCCTATGACTTATTTTTCAATTTCATTTGCTCATCACGAAGAGAAAATGAAAGACCAAAAAAGAGAGAAGAGAAAGAGGGGAAGCAACAATCAAAGCACTGGTGCACCGGTCTGAACTTCAATTATGCAGTTCAAGTCAAACTCTCAATGGTTAGGCGAGATAAATTTATGGAGATATATACTAACTCGAAATCAGATGTCTTAAGGGCGTTATTTAATCTTAATCTTAAAAAATTATGGGGAGTGATCTCACTAGACTGCTACAGAAATTATTGCTCTCGTCGAATACATAGCACTCATTTTGGTATTTGTAACTAAAATTATTAGTCAAGATATTTGTTATCTTTTTTAGGTTTATTAATTTAAAATTTTAATTCAATTTTTCTAATTATTTTCCAAGATTATATTTGGAGGTAAATAAGATGATTATATGATTAACACTCATGAATTGATCTTAGCACATATTAAATTGTGTTTAACCATGCCAAGTCAACATAGCATGTTTATGAAATTGTATTGTTCTGCCTAGAAACCCATATCCAACATTGAATGATATTTTAAAACTTGATCTTAACCTTATTTTTCTGATGATGATGATGACTTCATTATTTCATATCCTAATCGTTAGTTTAGCCTCCTTGAACACCAACTGAAATGCTGAGAGTTGATTAGTATGTGGACTATGTAATGATGAGATTTTCTACAAGAACTCCAAGCTAAGTATAACTTGGAACTAGCGGCTCAGATAGCAAACAAATAGTGCCAATCCATGCTCTGATCTTAAAAGCAGCATTTTACCTAAACAATTCTGAAAAATAAAGCCAAACCAAATGAACTTTCACTTCAAAAGAAGATGTTTATGCAATCTGAGGCATATGATATGTGAGCTTCTCTCCTATTAAGCTTATGGCCCACCAAGATCATTTCATTCATTATCGTATTTGTTAGATAGCTCAATTTACTAAACTCCCCCAAATTCATAGTCATTTTCATTTATAGATGCAATGCACCTGCAGGATACATAAGCAACTACATAGATATCAGGATTGTACCATATGTAGGATAAAGAGGTACTTCTCCTTTTACATCCCTTCTTACTAGAGCTGGTAGGTTTTACTTTTGCCATCAGGGCATTCAGTCTTGTTGCAGATAGAAGCAAACCTAATATTTGTGAAACTCCATAAGTTTGTGCAGGTTTTGTTGCTGAGTTAGCAGTTTGTGCAGGTGCAGTTGTAGTGAGTGGAGTTTGTGCAGGTTGTGCAGGTGCAGACTGTACAAAGTGTGCAGATGTTGCTGTATGTGCAGCACCTGATGCTGCAGTTCCAGTAGCAGGTTTAGTGCAGGTTCCAGCAGTTCCAGTGGTGGCAGCTTGTGCAGGTGCAGATTGGCTTTGTGCAGTTTGTGCAGGTGGAGCATCTGATGCTGTAGATACTGTAAATTCAGCAGGTTGTTCACTTCTCTGATAAGGTTCAGCTTGTGCAGCTTGTGCAGGTGTACTATCTGATGATGTAGTTTCAGCAGGTTGTGCACATGTCTGATATTGGCCCTGTGAAGCAGCTTGTGCAGGTTGTGCAGGTCGTGTAGCTGGGGCTCCTGCTGGAACATGTCCAGTATGTATAAGGCTGTCAGATACAACTCCATCAGTAGTACTGTTCCATTCTTTTTGCAGTTCAGATTGAGTAGACAGTCCATTCCGTGTGTTGCCTGCCTTATCATTCCCTACAGCCTCAGTTTCCCCAGTTTTAGGTTCTGTAACCTGACCCTTTTGGCCTGTTGGTGTGCTGATGGCAGTAGTTGTCTGATTTCCTTTTCCCACAGCCTGATTACTAATGTGTTTTGCTTCGGTAGATGTCTGATGCACTTCCTTGTTATTCCTTGGGTGTGCTAAGGTCTCACATGTAACCAATTCAGCAGATGCAGCAGTTTCTGGTACAGCTCCTTCCCCTATTGCTGAGGTGCAACCTGTTACCTTTGGCTGACTTGTGTTTGGGTCCAAATCTGGATTTCGTGTAAGTATTTTCCCTTGTAATGGTTTTGTACTTGCTATGTCAAGCTTTGTCAGGTTGTGTTCACTGTTTGGACATGACCCTTAAAAGCCCCTTGTAATGCAACCCTAACACCTCATTTCCGAGTATTTCAATTCAAAATGCTACTTATTAATTACAGTTTGGTCACCTTGACTCAGCCCTTGAGCATTTAATTGCCTATTGTAAGCTCAAGGGATGCTGAAATTTTGATCTGAAACCCATAATTTTAAGGCTATCAAGGAAGCAAAGAAGTTTACTCACATTGTCCAGGATACCCAACATTAATATAGAAAACTACTTCAAGTCTTCAACTAAATCAAAGAATTTTCTTTTCTGTGATTCCCATCAAGCAATATGTCCAACATTCTCATGTGAGAACTGAACTTTCAACCACTCTTCAAAATTTCCTGAGATAGTGCACCTCCTACACTAGATATCATTGGATGTGGGCCCCTATTCAAATACATAATTGTAATCCTTACTATCTAGTTTCTGTCAGGACAATTAATGTTTCAAGATTCTAAGAGCGCCTTGTTTATCGAACCTTGTTCCTACAAGATCCAAATTGGCCATCATAAAGTGCCCTCATGATCAATACCTTAGTAAGTAGTAGCGTAATAATGCCTCAATCTATTCCAGTAGGTGATGGCCGACTATGCACAGATTGTCATGCATTGTTTGACTATAACTCCATTGCATGGCTATAACTCTATGAACTCTTGCACGGAATCTATTTTGATGATGCACACCTTGCTAGCATGGAATCCTAGCACACCTTGCGAGCATGGAATCCTACCAGGTTTGTTTCCAGGAATATAAGTCAAGCCTCAAATTCTATCATTCACTCTTTGTGGCTTTATTGTCAATGGTGTCATGTATGTTTGTCTCTCCTTCCTGATGAGTATAATAATCTTCTCAAATATTGATGTACCATTTTCTGGTTGTGTATCACCATCATACTCTTACCTAATACTTTGGACCTAACCAAAGTAAGTAGGGCTAGCAAAGTACGATGGAGAGGCTAGGTGAGACATAACATAAATAACATTGCTTTCGAAGAACCAAGAAAACAAATGAAAAGGAACCAAAATAAATAAAACTGAATTGCCACAATTGCTACTTTGTAAGTTTCATGGAGGCAAAAAAATAATAAACAGTGATCATCAACATGAAGTGAGGAGAAAACACATAATCTACTATGGAAGAGTAACGGAAGGAAATGAACTGTCGGCTTACTCTGTGGTGCTTGAGGAGCTCAAGGATGCCGAGGACAATGTCGTTGACGTAGCAGAATCCGGAGGCCTCGCACTTCTTGGCGTGATGTAGTCCACCGGCCCAGTTGATGGCAATGTCGGCGTCTCCACGGTTGATCGTGACGGCGGCGCCGATGGAGCCTCCGGCGGATGCCTGGCAGAACTCGAAGAGGCCCTCGAATACAGGGCAGTCCTCTCCGACATTAAACCGCTTAAGATGCCGGGAGGACGCCAAGGCAGAGGTCGAGTCGTATGCGAGTTGTCCTTGGGCGGAAGCCAGAGCTGCGGTGGCGGGTGAGACGGAGGCAAGGAAGTCGACGTACTCCTCGGAGTGGAAGCGGACGATGTCGGTAGCGGAGGCCGGGAAGGGGCGGGAGATCTCCATGAGGCGGTGGAGGCCATAGTGCACGACGAGGTTGTGGGCCATACGGATGCGGTGGGGCTTCATCGGGTGACCCTGCCCGTAGTAGTAGTCGCCTATGGTGGGCTCGTAGAAGTAACTCACCCGCCGCCTCCGGCCGTCCCAGCATGACGTCGAAGGGAGCGACGCCCCGTCGCCGCTGCCGGCTGCCGATGACAAGGTCATCCAGGCGCGAATTGGCTGGCTCAACTTGAACTACTAGAGAAAGGAGAGAATGGGGCGGAATTGGGTTACGATCAGGGTTCGGGTTAAATAGGAGCCACATCAGGTCAATGCCGCCTATTTTCTCAATTTTCCTTTTTAGCAATTTGCCAGAGTTCGTATTTTAAAAACAAAAATAATAACAATTAAACTTTATCCCATTATATTGTATGAAATCGATTATATAAATTCTTTTATATTATCATATATATTTAAATAAATTTTATTTTATTTTATTATTATTAATCAAGTCTTTTTTGATTTTTCTCTTTCTCGTTTAATGTATATATTTGTCAAAGTTTCACATCGTTTAACTGGAGTATTTATTGATCGTTTAAGTACATGCTCATACTATCTCAAACATGTCTCTCGAAGTTTTTCTTAATAGATGTTATTCTGATTTTCTTTCTAACACTCTCATTTCTTATTTTGTTCATCCTCGTATGTCCACATATCTACCTTAACATCTTCATCTCTGCAACTCTCATCTTCTGCTTATGTGCTCGAGTCATAGCCCAACATTCAACTTCATATAACATAACAGGTCTAACTATTATTTTATAGAACTTTTTTTAAATTTTTAAAGGTACTTTACGATCACCATCCTACTTGTATTCTATGTAAGACATCTCTCTCAATCCCTCCATCATTTTACGAAAATGATCCTAAATACTTAAAGCTCTCAATTCTATATAATTCGTTATCTCCTATCTTAACAATTATCTCATTACGTCTAATATTGTTAAACTTAAATTTCATATATTCTGTTTTTACTCTACTAAGTCTAAAATATTTTATTTCTAGTGTTTCTCGCTAAAATTCTAGTTTAGCATTTACTTCTATATGTGTCTCATCTACTAAAATAATATCATATGCAAACAACATACACCACAGTATTGTGTCTTGAATGTGTCCAGTGAGTTCGTTCATGATTAGTGTAAAAAGATAGAGACTTAGAGTTAATCTTTGATGTAATCATATCTTTGATGTAATCATATATTTATTGAAAATGCTTCAGTTAATATGTTTGAAGTCTTCACTCTGGTATATATCCTTAATTAGATCGATATAGATTACACTAACACTTCTTTTTTCTAGAATTTTACATATAATTTCTCTTGGGACTCTATCATAAGTTTTTTCAAAGTAAATAAATATCATGTGTAAATCTTATTTTTGTTCCCGATACTTTTCAATTAGTTGCCTAAGAAGATATATAGTTTCTATTGTCGACCTTTCAGGCATAAACTTAAATTGATTTTCGATCACTGTGGTTTCCTTCCTTAATCTTTTTTTTATTACTCTTTTTTAAAGTTTCATGGTATGACTAATTAGTTTAATACTTCTATGGTTTGCACAATTTTGTATGTCTCTCTTGTTCTTATATAAATGAACTAGAGTACTTAACTTTCATTGATCAGATATTTTTTCATTTTTAATATCATGTTAAATAATTTTGTATTCATTCAATACCTTATTTCCCTAGGCACTTCCATACTTCTATCGGAATATCATCGAATCCAACTACTTTTTCATTATGCATCACATTTAAAGCTTGTTCTACTTCTGAAATTTGAACTTTACGATAAAAATTTAAATTTCTATACTCATTTGACCTACTTAAATTACCTAAGTTAAGTTGGTCATCTAAACCTTCATTAAAAAATTGATAAAAATACTTCTTCCATCGCTCTTTTATTTTTTCATCGTTTACTAGTACCTTATTGCATTCATTTTTAATATATTTTATTTGGGTAATATTTCTTATCTTCTTTTCTCTCGCTTTAGTTATTCTATAAATGTCGTTTTCCTCTTCTTTTGTATCCAATTTTTGATATAATCGTTGAAAAATTTCATTCTTTACTTTATTCACTACTTTCCTAGTCTCTTTCTTGACTAATATATATATTTTTTAAATTTTTCTCGTTCTTACAACTATATAATTCCTTATAAACTCTTCGTTTTTCCTTCACTTTCTCTTGTACTTTCTTATTCCACCACCAAGATTTCTTATTTAGTGGTGCATGCCCCTTTGACTCACCGAGGACACTCTTAGCTATTATTTTCAACTTTGATATCATCTTTTCCCATGTCGTATTGGGGTCACCATATATTTTCCTTAATGCTTATACTTCTCCTATCTTCTTCGTAAATATGTTTTGATTCCCGTCCTTTAACTTCCACCTATGGTCTGAGAACTCATAGGTGTGAGAACTCTTGTTCATTTAGTACTACACCCGAGTTCTCATGGAGATGTAGTGGTCCTTATCGAGACGTTATAGTCGGACTCTACAACGCGAACTCTTGCATATTTAGCACTATACCCGAGTTCTTATGAAGATATAGTGATCTTTGCCGAGACGTTACAGTCAGATCCTACAACGCGTTTCTTACGAGAAACATCCTAATATTAGTATAATAGTTTAATTAATTTATTTATTAAAATTTATCATAATTTAATAATGACTGATAATTTAATACAATTTTTTTTTCTTTATTCGGACTTAAAATCGATCGTGATTAGTTTATCATGGACAAAATTCTTCTAAGAGAATTAAGATCAAATTTATTTCAGCAGCAACCGACATCAATGACAACCTAGCATTCATACTGTTTGTTCCTAGTTTCAATTGTTGTCATCTAAACTAGATGTTTATATGTTTATTCTGGAAACCCTAACATGATGTTTGATGTTTATGAGGAGTAAATTTGCAAAAATGAATCAATCTGAATTCAAAGCTCAAATATCATTTTAGTTGAATTTTATGTCTATTTGATCTTGGTTTGTGAAGTTTATATTTGAGCACCTTTTATTTCTGAATTTAATTCTTGTTTTCTTAGATGTGCTATGCGTCAATCTATGATTTATACAATATTGATTTATCTTTTATGTCTATTTTATTTAGAATGTTTTTTATTTATATGGTGATATATAGAACTTCACTCCATCTAAATCTGATATTCCCATAAATGAAAGAAAATGACGGTGAGGGACAGTTGTACATTCTCTAAGACAAAGATTGAGATGAAATTCGAAATTTAGTATGAGAATAAATAATAATAAGAAAAATAAGACGACGAATGAAATTGTATAAAAATAATTTATATGTTTTAAATAAAGACATGCAAAAGGTGATCAACGGACAAAAAACTATTATGTGAATTTTGTTGATAGACTTCGTCACTATTTAATTTGGTAATTATAAATGACGAAGTAATATATAATTATTAACTTCGGTTATAAAACTGACATATAAATACCATTTTATACTTCGTATATTAAAAGTTGCGAGCCTAACACTTAATTTGAAGTGATATTTTATTTCGTAATATGTATTCAATGAAGTAATAAGTCACAAAATAAATTTTATAATTGTTAAGTGGTGAAGTAATATGTTTAAACTGGTTAAAATACTTTTCCTTAAGTTGAACATCTATCCCCATTTTTTTTCTTAAACCCTAAGTCTCTTTTCTTAGACTTCGTACTCTTTTTCCCTGACGCCCTAGCCGCGAGGCCCCAACGCTCAACCCGCTTTCCCCGACGGCCGTCAAGCCTCTTTTCCTCGATGGCCAAGCCTCTTTCCCACGACGCAAGCTTTTTTCCCCCGGCCTTGACACAAGCCTCTTGTTCCTCAACGAGCCTCTTTGATTGTGTGTCAGCGCTAGGGTTTTGTTCCCCGACTTGCATCTTTGCTTGATTTGTCTAACAATCACATTTCCTCTTTAATACCCACTTGGTTATTCAATATAAGTGGCATTCAATATCTTCACCTTAGTTATAACTATCTTCAAGATCATATTCCATCCGTCTTCAGAAACTTTGTTTCTCTCAAAAGCCTAAATTTAGATGGAAACTTCTATTTAGAACGGGGAATACCTATTTCATTAAGGGAATCTATGCAAGCTGCAAAGTTTAACATTGTCATACATCAATATCAACATGGATTTGTCATGGTAAAAGGATTCTCTCAAAAGCCTAATAATATGTCTTTCTATAGAATTTAATTATTGACTTGAATGAATTCAATTATAGCCCAATAATATTTTAAGAATCTGATAACTAGTCTGGCCAGATTCTAAAATAAGTCAAGAATGGTTTTTTGTCGGGAGTTAAGGAATCCGAATACGGTTCTCTCGGTCGGAGATTTGTTCTGGATTGGTCCCGATCGGGGAACACCCGATTGACGCCTCCCGATTGATGGAGGGGTCCCGATCGAGGAATGTCCGGTTGATGGAGAAAGTCCCGATCGGGGAACACCCAATTGGTGGAGGAGGTCTCGATCAGGGAACACCCGATTGTGGATGGTCCCGATTGGAGATAATCTCGGTTGGTGCCTCCCGGTTGGTGGAGAGAGTCCCGATCGAGGAACGCCCGGTTGATAGCCTGATAATTTTTATCATAGACGGGTGATCAATTGATTATAGACCCAGAGGACTTACCTTGACCCGGCATCAATGTACGTGCATTTCTTTTGTCCTAAGTTTTACGAACGAAAGGATTAACCAACTCAACGACATTCTTAGCGAAGGAAGTCTATCGATGGTTCAAACATTGATCAGAAAAAGGCTTATGAATGCTTCACTAAAGCTAAAAGTGTTCACCAACTAATTCAAAAATCAAACAGTTTGCAAATTCAAATCAGTATTACACAGTTTCGTATTTATGTTCGACCTTTGAAGAGATTTACACGGTTTCATAATTTTTAGTCAACATAAAAAAAATTCCATCGCATGATCTTGACAACTTCTTTATTTAAACACTGACATGAAAGAGAGCGGAGCCGGAAACATGTACCTGATGAAGGATCATTGGTTTGTTAGCAAAATCAACCAAGTGCCAAATCCTCCAACAAGAATGAGCGTTTTCATGGTGTATAATTTCTTTTCCCTGTGGATCAGATGTGAGATATGTAGATCAAAAACAAGCAAAATCTACAGGGCTATGACAGGTAAGCAATGGTGAATTAGACAAGTAAATTGCAGTAGAAGCGAATATCTGTTCATAGCTCTTATCTTTTTGTGATTGATGATTTACTCAACTCAAATCTAACCAAGCATCAGAGAAGGCAAGAGTATTATCAATCAAAAAAACAACTCAAAAAATACAACTAAGAAAAAAAAAGAATAAGGTCAAAGATCAATTTTGGAGTCAACTAAATTGTTCACTGTCATATTAAAAATTACGAGCACCTTACCAAACTACAAACCCTCAATTACTTCAGAAGCATAGAGATCAAGAATTATACAACCATAGCCAATGGAACTAGTGGGATCTCTTTCTCGAAGCACAGAAAGCATCACTCACCCTAATTTCGGAGCTTGCAGAACCGCGAGGGCAGCGCCATCGCGGCGAGGAGGGGAGTTGCGCAGCGTCGTCGCAGGGAGGAGTGGAGTTGAGCAGCGTCGTCGTGGCGAGGAAGGGAGGAGGGCAGCGATTTGCCCTAATTTCAGAGCTTGCAGACGGCGCGGCGAGGGAGAGAGGCAGCTTCGGAGGGGTGATGAGTTGCCCTAATTTCAGCTTGCCGACGGCGCGGCGGCAACTTCGGAGGAGCGACGAGAGGAAAGGAAAAGTTTGACGACAAAAAGTTGAATTTAGAAAATTAAAATGAAAAAAATACGTTGGGTAGTCCACCAGGCAGTCACGGATGGATAGCGTAGCAGAAGTTGGGTAACGTATCGTTGTTATATATATATATATTTTCCTTCTCCTTTTTATACTACTTTTGTATGCATTATGTGCAAAAAGACTAAATATATATATATATATATAGAGAGAGATAAATATTATCCTTCTCACTACAGATACTCATTTCTGTGTAAAAAAAAATATATATTATAATTTAAATCCTAAATTTTAAAGATCAAATTTCAAATTTTTAATCTTTTATTTTAAAAAAAAATATATTAAGTACACATAAGGTAATACGGAGAGATGAACAAAATAATATATATATATATATCTTCTTCCAAAAAAAAATAATTATATATTATGTTATCTTCTAGGAAGCATGAAAATCAGAAGAATTTTCTTCAGAGGAAAAAAATTCTTTCATTTGTGAAGTTAATTTGATATAAATTCAAGAAGAATAAATTAATTGTCCTGGATAATGATGTAGAGATCAGGCAGTGGTTAATTAGTTATTTACGATTTGAATCCTAGTTATCGCAAGTGTTCCGTCCCGAGGGGATGCCAGCGTGGGAGACGAATGCATCTAAAGCTTACAAAGAAAGAAGTTAGAATGACGCCGGGAGGAGTCTCAGTGTAGTCACTCAAATGCTCAAGTTAATGGAGTGTGCTTGAGTTGGAGGAAATAGAGAAAAGTTAGGGAGTTCGAGGGCTCGTGTGCGCATCCCTGCTCGCTGGAGCGGGCGATCTCTTAAAGAGTCGTTGAAGTCCACATTCTCCTCAATGTTAGGACACTTATGAGCTAAAGGAGGGGTAAATAGCTTTGATCATGTCTCTTCGTCTTATCATGCTTGTCATTGAATGTACAGTGGAAATCTTGATTCAACTTAAACGCCACATGCACAACTCCGGGATTTACTTGATATCCACCTCCTTGAGATGACTAATCCAAGGATCCACATCAGCGATCACAACTCCACTATGAACTCTCTTCTTCTTGAAAACTTTTCGGGGGCGGAGAAACATCGTACAAACTTGAACACAAGAATACAACAAGAAGAAGGAAAGCAAAACACAATCGAAAGTGAAAATGCCTTTACAATGTAGAACCTTATTTGTTTGATCTCTTATTGCTTGAAAATGCCTCTTGTTGACTTGGAAATGCAGCAATACTTCACTCCAGAATCACCAAGAATCGGTCGCTTCTTCTCCAAGCGCAATTCGCTTTATAGCACTATTGTTCGGGTTGATTTTTGTCAGCCAATCGATTAGTCTTACCTTCAATCGATTGTCACATCAGATTCGATCATTCAATCCTACATAATGACTTTTTTTTCGCCTGACAAATCAAATGATGAGTCATACTAATCGATTGCCAGCTTCTAATCGATTGAGTCAATCGTTTCAGAAGCTTCCTATTCACTCGAGAAAACATCCTAATCGATTGCCTTAGGCTCCAATCGATTGCCCTAATCGATTCTGAGACTTTCTATTCACTCGCGAAATTTGGCCCCAATCGATTGACTTAGGGTGAATCGATTGCCTAAGCTTCTGTTCCCTCGCAAATTTTGGCCAATCGATTGCCCCCAATCAATTGACTTAGGATGAATTGATTGAACCAACCGATTATCCAACCCTTAAATTCGGATTCCGAGTTTAAGTTTATCAATCGATTGACACTTCCTGCC
>JBBUKS010082121.1:0-27699 GCA_038050645.1 Hedychium gardnerianum
CAGCTTCATTAGTTGGTCAGTCGGCTTCGCCTGAAATGTTACAGAAATTGACATATCTCGTGACGATGCATGATCGTCGTATTAAGCATGTCGATACAGTTCGTGCGTATACCTTTGGTTCTCTGTACTTTGTGGAGGTTGACATTGAACTGCCTGGAGAACTGCCTCTGAGCGAGGTGCACGCTGTAGCAGAATCATTGCAGGAGAAGATTGAGAAAGTCCCAGAGGTTGAGCGAGCCTTCGTGCATGCTGATTTCGAAAGCACTCATAAACCTGAACACAGCGTTCGCACAAGCTAAGTCTTCCGGAAGGCGAGCCTTGCACATCCTCATGCTTCCTCTTCCCACTATTATTGTACCTTTTTCTCTCAATAAAGAAGACATGAGTGTGAGTTCTGTTATTCTCAGTTCTTTCTTTTTTTTTCTGAATAACTTGTGAAATTTTCATTGATTTAGGTGGTTGATAGCTTAAATTTTCTCTAAGATTTCATTTTGCTGTCAAAACACATGCTATCCACCACCTAAATCAGATATTTTTAAAAAAAAATTGTTGAGAATTGAGAACATTACTTTTAAAAAGTATCTAAGAGAGAATTTAATTTGAACTGAATCTAATTTCAGGTTGAAAGTTTACAAGATTTTTTTTTCCCCATTCACAGACTAAATCAGATGTTTATGCTTGGTGTGTGGGAAAAATAGACAAATTTAAACATCTTAAACTGCATTGCGTTCAGGATTTGATGTCATTGTTTATAAGTTCTTACGATTTAACCTCTGAAATGACAAGCATTAATCTGAGAGGCGAAGGAAATCAAAATCTTAAATATCCTCCCAGTATAAGAAAAGCTTTTTGCAACGAGTATGTCAATTCACCTACTAGAAGTTGGCCAACAAGAAACGCCTCTTCACAGACAATTTTATTATCGAAGCATTGTATATACAATTAATGGAAAATTTTCTAAATTAACATAAGCACCATAACAGATAGAAGCAACAATCCCTGTGTGCTCTTTTACTCACATTACCATGATGGTTGAAACAGGAATCATTCGTCATTTACGCTCATAAGCTCCATCAGAGCTCGACATAATTACTTCTCTGAGTGCACTTGATTGTAGACCATAGCGAGCATCAAGTTATCAGCATTTTGTCTGACTGCACACGGTGAGTACCTGCAAATTTAAACATAATTGCGAGACTACTTAGGAGGTTGGCAACAGCCTGCCATTGTACATCTTTTCCAACAATTTTCGCGCTTCAGGTCTTCGAAGAAGCCCCTTGTTGTTGGGTAAACCTGTGCCGAGACAAATAGGGCACACCAGTTTTCCACGACCTGCACCATCATACAACAACAACAACTAAACATTTATCCAAAAGGTCATGCCAATGTCCATTTGCAAACTAAATGAAGCTTCAAGAAAACGGGAAACAACATTTGTATATATAAGACTCATGATAAAATTCTAAACCTAAAATACAATATGGAATTAGACTCACTATACCAATAACCCTATTAACCTAATACCTGTTTCTTCAAGCATATAAATTGTGTAGCGCTTTCTTAAAGCGCAAAACTATCTGTAGCTGGAATACTAATCTGGCAACATAAAATTGTAATGCTTACAGGTTAATTTGAAGTTCCAACTGAATATAGTAGCAGCACATGCAAATGATGTTTCTGGATTGTGTTGGATGGGTTACAGTTCAGCTTATCTTGTTTCCTTGGAAAGGCCAAGCAATTTAGCAAGCAATAAATGTTAGATTAGCATGGATTAATTATGTTAAACTATCATGGAAAAGGCTATACTTTCCCAAAATCCAGAATGGCAAAGATTTCTATCATATACAAAGAATAATCATGGGCATAAAAACACCAGTTTTAGAAATACAAGCAGATTCTAATCAAATTGCCGTGATAAGCGTTTTTCATTTGTTAACAACTTTTTTTATGATTCTTAGTCAGTGAGGAGAGACGGATCATTGAATTTTATAATGAACTTGGCAGGCAATGTATAGGCACACTCTGTAAGAACTAAATCACACTTAATGTCATTATGTGATGATTGTTCGTGCATGGGGAAATGCACTCGCAACTCTGTACCAAGCCTCTTTGACAAAATAGCAAAATTCCTACCATAACAATTAGGGCACTCTGTAAACTCGTACACATCTTTTGCCCGTTTTCTATTGAGTGCTTTCCATTTTCCCGTGCCACCACACATGTCACCTAAGTCAAAGTAAAAAAGATAGCATCAGAATGATCTAAAACAGTAATCTCAAAATATTTCTGCCAATAAAATGGCCATTGGTATCATTTACCACATGATTTTGAATTTGATAATGCCAACTGTGATTAATTCATATTTATCATGTTAGTTTCTCTTTATGAGTAACCTAAAAAATTAGTATACAACTTTCAGTACCACATTCTGTCAGATATAATCCATGGAAGGTTTTTCTTATATATATATATATACATATTTCTTTTCCAGTTTTTATATAGGAAAAATATACAGTTTTGCATATGACTGATTGTTCACTATAACTTTCATGGTAAATCAGAAGACATCTGTAGTTCATAGTATAACTCTAGCTGCACAATCTTCTGCCGGGTAAAATCCAACTTAGTTTCATGCGAGTTGGATTTTACATGCTGAAGAAATAAACCATTTATTTCATAGTCATCCTTTCATAGGACCAGATGAAAATTTGCATGCTGATGTTTCTAATTTGACAGGGTAAGAATACCTAATTGCCGAGTTTCTTCTATCTTTTGCAATAATTTCATTATTAGAACATCATCAAATTCAGAGAATTCTATATTATCTCTTGTAACTTGTTTGCAAAACTTTAAAATCATTCATAAAGCTACTAAATGAGTTGATCTAGCTCAACACCATTTGAACCACTTAATATAAACACAAGAAGTGCATATAAGAAGAAAATTCCATGGGGCCGGGTAGGACCTCCAGAATTAGTCGGTTCGAAGAGATGAATACCTGAATTATAAAAAAAAAAAGTACACATAAGAAGGAAGATATCTTACATAATACAACACCACTTCCGCTGCAATTTCGACACACAGATTTTAATTTACTATCCATTGATTCTAATGCAAATCCATCAGGTGCATGCAAAGGACCAGCAATATTTACTGCTGCTAGAGTTGCACATAAACATGCAACACATTTTCGTCTTGAATGAAGTGAACCAGTCTCCTGCATGAGAAAGAGAACTTTAACAAGGATATTACAATGTAAACAAACTAAGACCTTAAATTATAAGATCTTTCAGAGAAATCAACTAAATCACAAGGCATAATGCAACCTACCATTTATGCATACTTTTCACATCTAATCATATATGTTGTGTTTACTTGGATACAAATGAGAAGGAAAGGAATTTGAGAAGGAAAATGAGATCCAATGTTTACATCGTTCCCTTTGATCCATCCAAGTAAATAAGATGGGTCGAAATAATGAGTGGAGACTAACTAGCGTGGTTTTTTTTTCCTTTCTCTACTCACACAAACTTTCTCTGAGACTCCCCTCCCCTCAAGTAAACAGACATAATAATTTGTATATGGCTGGAACAAGGATTATCTTTCAA
This sequence comes from Hedychium gardnerianum, assembly GCA_038050645.1. Taxonomy (NCBI): domain Eukaryota; kingdom Viridiplantae; phylum Streptophyta; class Magnoliopsida; order Zingiberales; family Zingiberaceae; genus Hedychium; species Hedychium gardnerianum. The sequence goes on from JBBUKS010082121.1 coordinate 3,609, forward strand.
ATGATAAAAGATCAATCCTTCCATGGCATGCAATTCAAATATGAAAACCAACTCTGATGTTTGTTTAATTAGGCTATAATTTTGTCATGGTATCTGAGATGTGCTACACCATGTCTGCTTTCTTCTTAACCATTGTGGTCTAGATTGACGCATTAGGCAATCAGTCATCCATATGTTGCCTGACCAAGTGCGGATATTACATAGGAGTGACAATCAGCAGGGAAAAGCTGCCTGTGCAACAAGCAGATACCATCTATTAGCTTGTGACCTTCTGGAAGATAGCAAGTTCTGCTTCTGGTTAATGAGGTGCTTCCAATGGGAAGAGAGTTAGTTGGGATCTAAACCTGCGCTATATCTACATTGACTGAGAACTATTTCCTATTTAGCATTGCCAGAGATCCTTTCTGAGATGCACAGATCTCAACTTATGTGGGAGACCATTCGCCTTATTACGCAAGTTGACAAAGTTTAGTTCAACAATGAATCTAATGTTTCTATTCTTTCTTCCAAACTTACACAAGCCGAGAAGACAGTAATGTAAATTAGAATCAAGGGGTTAGTACAGAAATAGAAAAATGTGTGGGCTGTCAGTGCCATTGTGTAAGTAAACCAACAAAAGACACAATGTTTGTAACCTTCATGCTAAAAAAAAAAACATTCAAAGATCTGCAAGAAGATGTAACCTTTATGTTAATAGGGCTTGATGAAGGTTCACTGTCATGACGCTTTGGTTCTTCCTGCTCCTCCAATTTGGAGCTGACATAAATTTTAGCTGTCACTGAATTAATTAGCTTGGGAATCCAAAAGCATAAGGCGAATAAGATATATCTACTAAGAATTATAAAGCAATAAATAAAGCAGTCTCATTTCATAACCCAATTCGTTTATTACATTAAGCAATCACAGTTTCAACCATTCAGGAACAACCGAAACTTTAACTAAGAGATAAAGCCACTAAACACTCCTTGACAACAGATTAAAAAGTTCATAATCATTTCATACTTCTGAATACGAACAAAAAACAATAATAGAATAGCACAGAAATCTTCATAAGAGGAAACAAAATGTGTGAGGGCGACGCATTAGGTCTCGCGACTCAATATCAGTCAAGAAATCCTTTCTAGCGAAGACACAATTTTACTGCATCAAACAAAAATCGATACACAGAGAATACGCGATATTGGAACCGTCTCATCTGTGAGTCCAGTTAGAACTCACCGCCAAAACTAGCAGAGTCTCTGCTTGCGCTTCCGCCTTTTCTTCTGCTTCGGCTCCTATTCGTCATTAGAGAGGGAGAGATAGTGGAGAAGAGGAAGACGCTGCAACCAGTCGTCATCTCCGTTCTCCTCCTTCCTCTCCCCTTCCCTTCGCCTTCTCGAACAGTTTAGCGCGGAACCGCAAAGGCCATTCGCCAAAACGGGACAGGGTTATCTTCGAGGAATGGCGCACAGCAGAGTCTATGCGAGTATCCGCAGGAATTTTGTCTAGTCGGATCAGATTTCCTTATTGGTCTTCACATCTTTCGGATGCTTAATGCCCTCCACAAATAATTTGCTTTCATAGACTCCCCGATTTACCCAAATATAGTGTTAAATTTGAATTTATTTTTTACTAATTAGGCCAGTTTTTCAGCTTAAGAAGAAATTAATACCATAAGGATTATATACGCCAACTGAAGTCTGAAGATTACAAATCTTACAACACAGCACAGTAAGTTCCTTGTCGTTAAAAGAAACGCCTTCGAAACTATAAATCAAGCAACAACGAAAATAAAAAAGGGTCTCACCCATAAAAACGAAAAACAAAAGGGGCAATAAGAATAATTGCAGCCCTTCTCATACAGTCATACTAAACACCCCTGCTTTCTGAATCTGACTTGGTCAAGCTCCTCAGCCGCCTCAAAAACCTCACCTTTTTCTCCCAACCGGCCCTCCTCCTCTTTCCCCCTGCCTTTTCCGGCGACTCCTCCCAACTCCACGCCCCGGACTCCTCCTCTTCCTCTTCGCAGCCTGCTCCACCCGCGACTCTCGCCCTCAGCTCAGCTACCAAGCTCCTCACCGCCTCCTCCGGCTCTTCCCTGTCCCTCAACAGCACCTCCGCTACCTCTGCAGGCGTCATCTCCGCTCCCTCCCGAATTAAACCCTCCGCCACGGCCACCATCTCGTGGTCCCTCATCCCCACGTATCTCTCCACCAGTTCACGCATTGCGTGCACTCCGCAGGCCCCCAGCCTCACGTGCACATCCATCCGGCCCGGCCGCAGCAGCGCCGGGTCGAAAGCCTCCACGTAGTTCGTCGTGAACACTATCAGCCTCTCCTCGCCGCAGCACGACCACAGCCCGTCGATAAAGTTCAACAAACCCGACAGCGTCACACGTCCGTCGTTGCCTCTGCCTCCGCCTCCGACGTCATCGTCCTCGGAGTCGGTTCCCTCGTTGTCGAGCGAAGGCTGCCGTTGACGCCTCACCGTTCTCATCCTCGCTGTTGTCGACTTCGCCGTACCACGCCGATCGCCGGTGAGATCGAGAGAGCAGTCTATGTCCTCGATTACAATTACGGAGCGGTTGTTCGTCTGGATGAGCAACGAACGTAGGTCCGAGTTGTTGGCAACCCGGGTCAACTCCAGATCGTAGACGTCGTAGTGCAGGTGGTTGGCCATTGCAGCAATGAGCGAGGACTTGCCGGAACCCGGCGGGCCGTGGAGCAGGTACCCGCGCTTCCACGCGCGGCCCGTACGGCAGTAGAACTCTCGGCCATCCGCGAAGGCATGCAGGTCCGCGAGGATGCTCACCTTCAGCGCGGGCTCGAGCGCCAGTGTGGCGAATGTGGCCGGGTGGCGGAATGGCACGGAGAACCAGGAGGGTGTCACTCCGCGAGGCGAGTTGGTGAAGAGGCGACGGGGGCGTGATGAGCGCTCGAGGTGGTCTGCCGCGCCGGAGAGGTGGGCGAGGTAAGGGCCGAGGAGGGCGGCGGAAGCGCGCTTGGGGAGGCGGAGAGAGTAGGTCCGACGCTCCTCGAGCGAGTCCTGGAGCGTGTCGGCTTGGTGGGTCCAGAGGAGGCGTTGGCCGGCGAAGGAATCTTCGAGGGAATGGTTGGGGGATATCGACATCGAAGGGGCGGCGAGAGAGCCGCAGGGGAGCGAGAGGGTAAGGCGAGGCGGGGCGGAAGAGGCGGCTGCAGAGCTAATAAGCGACTGATGGAGGTAGAGGTGGACGTGGCGGTAGAGGTCGTTCGGTTCGACGGCGGAGGAGCCGAGGAACTCAGGCACGTCGAAGTAGGAGTAAGGGGTGAGGGAGTCTTGAAGTGACTGCCACGTCGAATGGAGAAGAGCCAGAAGCTGAGAAGGAAGGATGTTTTGGAGGATGGTGAGCAGCCCTAAGAGCGACCACATCTGCGATAGAAGCTCCATGATCTTTCACTACGTGCCACTGCTTCTGCTATTCTGCTTCTTCCTGCTGCAGGTCAAGAACAAGAACAAAGCACTGAGAGAAAGCAGTGGACTATGACCTATATAAACCATGAAGGGCAAGGAAAGAGGAATGTGGAGAAATTGATGTATAGTCACGGGGAAAAAGAAGACGAAACGAAGGGGTAAAGCAAAAGAAAGATTTAAAGCGAAAGATGCATTGACAGGGAACAGAGCAGGCAAGAGCTCTGCTTTGTGCTTCCTTTTTTTTTGCTTTACTTGGCACCTCGAGGAAGGAGGGTGGCTGTGAACTATGAATTACTTCATTATTTGTTCGTGTTTGACTCTTGGGTTAGGAATATTTATCGAAGTTAATAAGCCGAAATGATAATAAAACAGTCCATTGATTCTGCAAGCGTTGTCTTACCATGCCTTCGAGATTTTGTCGGTGAAAAACACGATATTTTGGATGAATTGGAAAAGAAGGATAAAGTAAATTGTTCATAGAGGTCAGCTCATGGGAATAGGAATCCAAGAAAGTGATAAGCTCCATAGAGAAAAGAAATAGACGAATGTCAATATTCCATTGTTGAGAATCCAGATTTCTCGTGTGACCTGCGAAGTTGCCGATAAAGAGATGTTAAAAGAAGATTTTGCGTAGTGCGTGCTGCTTTAGAAAGCTAGTTAAGAGTGGGACTTGAATTTTGAATTCGTACTATGGCTCTCTTAAGTATTTGTTGTAGTGTAATTTCTTTCTTTTCTTGATTTTTTTTTTCACAAATAAACTCAATGATTGATTACATGAAACACACTAACTGAAGTGTTTTCATTCATTGCATGGATATGCAACATCTTCATCTACGTTGCAGTGCAATCGATTCAGCGATCAAAGTGATAACTAATTATCCAAGCGACTTGCAAACATAACTGCATTGAGCTCATCTGTTTTACACCTTGGAGATGGCATCTAACTCACATGATTAGTAATCCGATTAAAGTTTCTGGGGTTCTTTCATTATGATACTGCAGAACTCCTTTAATTTTGATTCCTACGACTTTTTATTTTATCCTTTAATTAGTATGCTGCTAAAGGCATTTGGTGGCACTGAGTTGATGCTAAAGCTTAAGAAAAATATAATAAATGATGTGTAGTGGCTCCAGAATCAACCATGTACATGAAGTTAAAGTTGGAAAAATTATCAGCTCAGATTATTATAGTTAGGAAAAAGCTTGTAAAAGTTGAATTTTAGACAGGTTACAGACTTAGCCATGTGTCTTAAATCCCACGTCCAAATGCATGAAATAGCAGAGAAGATTGCACAAAGTGAGAGAGAAAGCTGAGTATTTTAAGATTCTGTGCAAGCCACGTCGAGTTGTCTATATCTTTACTAAAACCACCTAAAGCTTCACTTAAAAGAACACTTTTCATAGCTAGATGCCAATGCACGAGCTCAAACGAGTGTCCAGAGAGCTTTTGCTTGATTGAGAAATACAATGTGCCTTAATATTAATTCTTGTAAAATACACATAGTAGTACTCGTCTTAAAGATAACATGCTGCCGTCCGTTCACATCTCCTTGGACACATCGTTAAACTTGTTCGTCTCTTTCCAATCGATGCTGAGATCAGAGCACCATAAGGAACACACGAATATCATGTTTTCTTCCTCTTTCCTCTTCCAAATTCATCTTGGAATTGAACAAAACATGAGCTTGCAGCAAAATGAACAGCAGCTGTGGCAAAGAAAAGCACCGTCACCAAGTCGCACCCTCGAGTGTTCACCAGATTCCCCAAACGAACAGCAGCGGAAGCAGACTCGCCCCTGTTCTAGGAGCCTCGCTGCAATCTTCTCTCTGTTCCCAAAGACTCGGCACTCTCAGGTATCACTAGAATTGCATCGTTTTGAGTAATTATTTAATACTGCAAATGAGAATTATTGATCAGCTTGGTGAATGTTCTGAAAAGGTTGCAGAACTCCAAGAGGAAGTTGGTCGACAAAGAGAGCTGAAGGCGACCTATAAGGCCCGTCTCGAGAGGACGCAGGAGTATCTGAGGTACTGTCTGGAGATCGCCAAGGAGAATGGATTCTTGCACCTCTTATCCAGCAGCAACACAGAAATCTACGTTTCTGCAAAAATGGAGCAGGATTCCAGTTTGCAGGAAATTGATCATCCAAATTTGACCGGTATAGTTGATCAAGCGAAGCTCAACAATTGGTACATAGAGCCGGATGAGGTACAGGGTTTCTAACTTCTACGGCCCTGCAATTGTTTCCTTTTGATTGAAAAAGAGTTAGAAACGAGAGGAAGGAAAGCGAAGTTTCACTGCCCGGATTCTCGCTTTTTTTCACTTAACTCGCAGAGGTTAGAAAAATTAAAATTTACCCTCCGTTAGTTTCTTAAAGTTGCAACGGTAAATAAAATGGGTTTGAAAATATAAGGGGCGAAGTGAATATTTGTAGGGGCCAAAATAAAATTAAGCTGATCCCTACCCTTTCAGGTCGATGTCCACGAGCAAATCGGCAGCGGAACCACCGCCAACATCTACAGAGCGACATGGCGAGGCCTGCCCGTCGCCGTCAAGTGGATCCACCCTTCCGTACTCCAGTCCGGAGAGGGAAGCGGAGGCTTGGCCTGGTTCGTCCAGGAGCTTGACATCCTCTCGCGCCAGCGCCACCCACACGTCCTCCGCCTGATGGGCGCTTGCTTCCGCACTCCGAGACAGGGGTGGGTGGTCACGGAGCTCCTGAGTGGAAAGACGCTCGCGGAGTGGCTTCACGGGCACAAAGGGCGGGAGAGGACGAGGCGGGCGCCGCTTCCGCCTCTGAAGGAAAGGGTACAGAAGGGGCTGGAGATCGCTTTGGCGATGCAGTACCTTCACCTGCAAAAACCCAGGGTCCTCCACCGGGACCTGAAGCCGAGCAACGTCCTGTTGGACGACGCGATGCGTGTGCGGGTGGCAGACTTCGGGCATGCTCGCGTGCTGGACGAGGGCGAGGAAGCGCTCACCGGAGAAATGGGTAAGAATCCGATGATTCACTATGTTAATTAAGAATGACAAAATGGAGAAGTCTGTAATCTTGTGCATTATGGTTGGATTACGCTGGCCAGGAACTTACGTGTACATGGCGCCTGAGGTGATCCGTTGTGAACCATACACAGAGAAATGTGATGTTTACAGCTTTGCCATCATTCTAAATGAGCTTGTAACTGGTGAACATCCATATATTGAGACCAATTTTGGTCCCGGCAAGGTACATTCATCTGATCCTTTCTCTGGTATAAAAAAAATGCAAGAATCGTAATAGAATTTGATGAGCTAAGTTTGTGTGCTTCTCATGGTAGATTGCATTGGAGGTGAGTGAAGGAAGGCTTAGGCCAAATCTGAAAGAGTATGAGGGGCAATGCAAGGAGCTCAGAGAACTTATATCCTGTTCTTGGCATCAAGATGCTGAAAGTAGACCTGACTTTGCAGCTATCACTTTGGCTCTTGGAAAGGTAGTAGATGAGTTGAAGTATAATTGCTAGTTTTACGTGATATGGCCTAAAATTTCAGTTAAAACTTGCATGCATATCTCTGTTCTTCATTTATACCTGAAATTTTTGTTTCATTTAAGATTGTTGTATTGCCCTCATGAATTTCTAAATTTTATAATGAAGAGAATACGCTTATGAGCGAAGTATTTTGAAGTTGGCTAAGATCTGCGAGATTATATAACTGTACAACAACAGTAGAAATATTCTGTAAAATAATCTATCTAGTTGTAGTAAAACAAAGCATCCTCCGAGTCCAAAAGATCATCAAAGGAGCAGATAAATGGAAGGCTCAACTCTCTCACCATCCAATTCCCTGCAGCCGCCTCTATAACTAAATTGTTGTCAACATCTGTCAATGAGTTACTCCAGTTGAAATTTTCTTCCATCTCAATCTCCATGAATGCATTTGGATCAATGTTGCAAGAGTCTGCTTCCTTGATCTCATCCAACATGGCTATATTTTCTGTGCATGGTTGTGTATTGTGGCTGTGGCAATGAGCTAAGCCTGTCGATTTCTGCATCTTCTTTTTGACAATTTTATTCCAGTAATTCTTAATCTCGTTGTCAGTACGTCCTGGTAAGCGTCCAGCTATTAGAGACCACCTATATCAATATCAGAGGTTACTCATCCTAAAAGCTTAAATGTTTTTTCTTTTTTCAAAAAGTCAATCTATGTATTCATATTCCTCACATGAGGCAAGCTGAGAAGAAGTAGAAGTACCTATTTCCTAGAAGTTTATGAAGCCTGATGATGAGATCTTCCTCTTCTTCAGTTATGTTGCCTCTCTTGATATCAGGCCGAAGATAGTTAAGCCAACGAAGACGACAACTCTTTCCACTGCGTTTGAGGCCTATTCCGATAAGTCAATAACGTTTATCCCTGTAATGAACAATTCTGCTGCAATATAGTTTGTTTCCTTACCAGCTTTTCTTGCAATGCTTGACCATTTTTTGGCTCCATGAGCTTCGATGCAGGATATCAGGACTTGGTCTTCCTCTCTTGTCCAGGTTCCTCTGTGCCATACTCGGATGCTATGCCTTCGATCCATTCTATCAGCAATTCATTTATCCTGCGAGGCTTCTCTTCCTCTTGTTCTAGTTATATAAGTAGGACAGGTTTCTAAAAGGATGAAAGATGGAGCCCATTTGGTTTATTTGGTTTACTTGCATGCAAGGTAAACTGAGTAGATTGCGTCCACGGCCATCAACTCAATCCTGACTCATTCTACTACCTTTAAACACATCCAGTTCGTGTGCAAATTATACTGCTAATTCCAGGTTTAGTTACATTTGTGAATCTTGATGACAAGGATTAAACTTATCAAACAACAGGAAGACTGGTGAAGCTGGAAATTTTCTCTTGGGGGGAATGGAGGTTTGAAACGGCAATCAATCCTTTATTTAGGTTGCATAATTAATCAAAGCAGGAAGATAAGTGAACTGATTGATTCTGGAAGAAATGCAGAGTTGTGTGAAGTAAGAATCATGGACTTTTCCACAACATGAAGAAAGCCAACATGGACTTCCACAACAAGGTCTGAGGTGGTGTGTTGGGATTGGGAACTGTCGTCGTGAAGCCTGAGAATGCTCAAGGAATTATTCGCAGCCAACAGGTTAGGCGGATTCAACTGGCCAACAAGAACAGTTGGACGAATCAACTTGTGGAGGGTGGCTCGGCTCGCCGAAAACTCATCATTTGAGGGGCGAGACGGGCGGTGGGTTACACGTTAGACGGACTGGTCCACGAGTCCATCAAAATATAAAAAAATTAAGAAAAAATTAAAAAATTTAAATTTAATTGCAGATTAAATCAAATTTTATTTATTTTTTATTTATTTTTTTTCTTAATTCACGGTCAACTCGAGTTTGTCATGAGCTGGCTTGTCACGGGCTAACTCACTTAGATTCATAATTCGCATGAATTGAATAGTCTATTTTTAAATGAGTTAATAAAATTTTAATTTAATTAATTTAATTTTTTTAACAATATAGATGAATTCGGCCTAATTTAAATTAATGACTCTATGGCCAACCTAAGAACCAAGTTAAATCCTGTCCGACAGGATCGGCGGATTCAACTGTCGTCTTCTAATTATATATTATTTGATCCTTTGAGATAATATTAATAACAATAAAATTCAAAAATAATACAAAATAAAAGAATTGATAACCTATTCATAATATTAAGAAAGAATTTAATTTTGTAAAATTTTTCTTTTTAATGAATAGTAGACTTGATAATATTGGCTAATATTTACATGTATTTTTTCGATTTATGATATAAAAAAATTTATAAAATGTAATCTATCATTCTTAAAATTAATCAAATTAAATATTTAAATATTTAATATCAATTAAAAAAAATTAATTACATTTATAAATTATTTTTATCATTGACGAACAAATTAGAAAACGACCGATGGTCAACCCTTGCGTATACCCTTTATCATTTGGGCGAGACGACAGCTTGCTCGTGCACTTTTTTCCTTGTAGTTTGCGCGGGAACGCACTTCGTCGGAGGTCGTGACTCGTGAACCATCCCGCCGCCGTCCACCGTAGCTTGGCCTCTCCGCCTGCTACCGTTTTATTTCTCCTTTCTTCCCTCCGCACTCGGGCAGTCGCATCTCCTGCGCCGATGCCGATCCTAAGGTCTCTTGCCGCTTCTTTGGGTTCTCCTCCCGAAACCCTAGAAACCACTCCACCGTCTTCCGTAGAAGCTTCCGCCGATGAGACAATCCACACTTCCTGGCCCTCTCCTGCAACGTCCTCCTTGGTCCATCAATCGAGCAGTGAGATGGATCACTCTGGAGCGACGCCTCCCCTAAGGCGGAGCCTCCGCCTCGCATCGATGTCCAATGCTTCCCTCGTGACCGACGCACCTGCTGTGACCAATCGTGGTGGCAGGAAGAACTCCCTTTCTAGCGTCTCAAAAACTACAGTTGAAGTGGAGGCTCCGGCGACCGTTTGCCAGGCAGACGCGGAAGAGATTAAGGTGTTGGAGGTTCCTGAGGGGTCTCCTTTACTTAACAATAAGAGAAAATATTTTGATGATTCTGTTGGGGGAAAGTACATGTGCCTCAGGTCTGGGTCTAAACTTGCTCGGGTAGGATTTGATCAAATGTCGGGAGATACAAATGAAGCTCAAACTGAGATGTTGACATCAGGTCCTCAGCGTGTTCATGAAGGCTATTCAAATGGAATTGATGTCAACATGGTTGCAGAGAATTTGGAAAAGAAAATAGGGGAAGAAAGGTTCTCCTCTCAATTAAAAGGGAAGGGAATATTGATAGAGGCTGATCCAGAGGAACAGCAAGCTGGGAAAGTGAATCAAACAATAGAAAATGCAGAGCATGAAAATAGGGGGAAGGGAAAGTTGGTCGAGGAAGAAGACTTACTGTCAGTTAGTGCGTCTGAGGTTGACATGGATGCTGATGCAGCTGTTGCTAGACACTCGGGATATGTTAACACAAGTACTAGAAAATCGAAAAGACAAAATGAATATAGAAAAGAAGTTGTCAGGTCAAGAGCTATAGAGTTGGCTCCCAAATTTGCCATCTTTAAATCAGAAGATGATAAGCAAGAGGAAGAAGGACAAGAGGATCCTGAAGACTTACCTCCAGATGCTAACAATGAGGACTGGCCAGGGCCATTTTCTACTGCCCTGAAGATCATTGAAGACAGAAATCAAAAGCTGAGAACCCGAGAATCAAATAATTATTTTAAGAAAGGTCAGAATGCCAAATCAAGGATTTCATGGGTACCCACAAAAAACCGCAAGCCCATGGGGAGGGTACCTCCAACCCTGCAAGACTTGTGTGTTAACATTCTCTTAGAAAATGCTGAAGAAATTGAGTCACTTGATGGCATTCCTGATTTGCTAAAACACCGGTTAATATTAAAGTTGTGCCATTCTAGGAAAATGAATCCACATCTTCTTAGTCATCTTGTGAGTGCTACTCCCACGGAGATATGCCTTAGTGACTGTTCATGGCTAACAGAAGTCCAGTTTGAGAATATTTTTTCTCAATGTGATGTGAAATGCTTAAAGGTACTGGGTTCGTTTACTTGGTGACTCATTTCTGGTTATTATAGTTATTTGCGAATGATTTTTTTTTTTTGAATCATCATTTTGGTAGGTTTCTTTCTTATTGCATTAGCAGTTATATGGTTTTATCTGGTTGATCATGGAAGGCCTTGCATATTATCCTGTGAATCTCTTCATATGTTATGTCAAGTTTACTACATAGTTAAGAGAGGGAAATTGGTTTACTCACGTTTTTCATGTTGGCCCCTTGGGGATATTTCTACAATGGTATTTGCTATCTCTAATCTTTTTTTTTTTTCTTTCCTTTTGATGTGTTTTTATTTATGGTGTCTAGGTGTTGCAACTAGACATGTGCGGAAGATGTTTGCCTGACTATGTATTGCGTTCTACCTTGGCCCATTACCCTAATGGTTTGCCTTCATTAACTAGACTAAATCTCAAGGGTGCTTATCGGCTTTCAGATGATGGCTTAAATGCAATTGTTGCTTCATCACCTTCCTTGAGTTCTATAAATTTGTCAGAGTGCCCTCTTCTTACCTCAACGGGAATCATAAATTTAGCTGACAAGTTGGACACTGTTTTGAAGGAACTATATATAGATGGTTGCCAAAATGTTGATGCTATGGCTATTCTACCTGCACTCAAGAAAGTGAATCATTTAGAAGTTCTGTCAGTAGGTGGACTTCATTCTGTTTGTGATAAGTTTGTACACCAGCTTATTCCTATTTGTGGTTCACACATGAGGGAATTAGTCTTGGCTGGATGCGAGTAAGTATCTTCATTTAATTTCAGATTAAAATGCAGTCATGTCTCACTACTTGTCTACTTGTGAAACACTACCTGATTATACTGCCTAACCTCTGTATTGTGTTGTATAACACTTATGATTCTTGCATCTTCACTTGATACAGGAAACTGTCTACTGCTTCCATTAGAACTATTGGTGCACATTGTTCTAGACTATTTTCTATTGATCTTCAGAATTTGAAAAGATTGAATGATTCTTCTATAGGATATCTTGCCAATGGTTGTAGATCACTTCAAAAACTTAAGCTTAGGCGTAATGCATTCAGGTATCTTTTTTTTTATCGCTTGCAAATTTTATTTGATTCAATCGGTCATTTGCATGATTCTCTAAAGGATACTAGCTTAATGTCCCCTGTCAGGAGAAACAGGTCAAAATAAGATTGACATGTTTATGTTGGTGGTTTTATGAGTTGACTCTGTGCCTTCAAGTAAATGACTAGAAGGAACCTAAAAACCTAAAAGAATAGAAAGAGAGAATGACGGAACAAATCCAAGTTTCAATCTATTGCATAAAATATATAGTGATTTAAGTTGAAAACTTGCAGGTATAGTTTATCTTGTTAGTGATTCAACATATAATCCTCTTATAAAGAAATCGAGTTTTGTGGAAAAAAAATTGTGACTTCAACAATTAAAGGATATCTATAAAAGGCTAGAGTTAGATTGTTTGATTAGTCTTATTGATACAAATGCAATTAATCAGCAAAATGATAAATAGGTCTCTGTTGCACGTTTTTCCTTGTTAGTACACTATTGATAAGTCTGTTGGCTATCTTCCATTCATCTTCATAATAGCTTATTTTGTCACATACAGTGATGAGGCTATTGCAGCATTCTTGGAAGCATCTGGAGGTTCATTGGCTGAACTTTCCCTAAATAATGTTGCAAAGGTAGTAACCTGACTTTATACATAGGATAGTTTGTTTCAAATGTATCTTTTCTGATTGGTTGATATGTGGAATAGCTGCAATTAAATGTTTACTGTGCAAGTTGACTAAAATCATAAGCTAGAACCATCTGTAGTTAATTGTTATTTGACCTTCATGCTTGCTTTGTTCAAGGGTTTTTTGTAATGCATCATTGACTAGGTTGATTTTTCATGGTTTTTAACATAGAGCTCTTCAAGTACAATAGGATAATTCTTCGTGGATTAGTTAGATTATCCTGTAAAACACTCTCTAGACTTTGGTATATGTAGAACTGTAGAAGTAACCTTTATAGTTATCAGTTTTTAATTTATGTATGTTGTGTTGCTATGTTGTCAAGAGCAAATTTTGTTGGCTATTGAGAGTTGAGACAAGCACTAATATATTACCAACATAGCATATTAGGACAGCCAATGATGCCTTATACTTGGAAATAGTGGTGCATTTATTGCTTTGTATCTTATGCATTCTAACAGTTTAGTCATTGCTTCGCACCATATACATTATATTGAGGCATTCTAGGAAAACAGATTCACAAACCATTAACATGTGATCTGAGGGATTTTTCTTGAGGAGGAATCATTCGTGATTTAATGAGATGCTAACAACAATTTGAGTTATCATTTTTCAAACATCCGATATCATTTTACATGCAACATTTCAGAACCCAGTAAAACTTGCATGTTGACTGAAAAAAATGAAGTCATCCTCAAGGAAATCATCTAAGCCAGCCACAAGTTACCAGTTGTGAATGAAAAATCAGCAGGATTATTAATTGACAATTTGACATTCCCTAGAATTGAATTCTTATATTGGTTCTAGCTATGTTTTAGTTGGCTATTGCCTATGATTAATTTACCAGATTAGTTTCCGCCTATTTCTTGACAATTGAGTTGACCAAGCCCTATTTGGTATGCACTAATGGAAATTGGAAAATACACCAAGCAAGGAGAAAGCTAAGAGAAAATGCAAGATCACAACAAGAAATAGATTTATGTGGGTCAGCAAGATTGTCTAGTCAAGACATATTACTCCAACCTAAGATCTTCATGTGTGCCTTTAGAAATTAGGATTTAGGATGACTAGGTCGACTAGATTTGTTCAGATCTGTGTTTTTGTAGTTGCTTGTTTGCCAGCATATCTGCTGTCATTGTTCCAGATCATTAGCTGATTGGCTCAACAAATCAACCAATGGGGTCGGCAAGTCAGTGCATCTAAATCATGCGTAAGTCTTTTAGTTGAAATCATCTACCTTCAGGGGCATTGTTCCCATCCCTAGAAAGTGTGTGGCATTCCTTGCTACTCCAACGAGCTCGACCTCTGAAACTGCATTGCCAACAAATCAGGCTTCAATCATTTCAACATTTGGATGCGTTACTGCTGTTTTAGTTTATGTTGGAGTTTTGTTTCTTTTCCAAATAGATTTGTAATTTTTTCATGCCACTATTAGATTATTCTTTACACAAAAAAGTAGAGCCCATTTATTAGTCTGTGTCTGTAAGTACACAGGTTTGTTCATTCTAGCACAATGTGGTAATACTGAATATGTTTCAGATATATTCCACCCTCACTATTTTTTATATGACTTTTTTAGTGAGTTACATCAAATCTTAATGCAGGTTGCAGAACAAACTGCTCTAGCCATTTCTCGCCGGTGTTGCTCCACCTTGTACAGTCTAGATTTGTCATTTTGTCGAGAAATGACAGACGAAGCTCTTGGTTTGATTGTTGATAATTGTTCATCATTGAGGTTTCTGAAACTATTTGGATGCACCCAGGTAGGTGTTGTTTTCACTCACTTAGAACAAGAGTTGTTCCATTATCCTACATACCTGACAAACTACAGTTGATCCTTTGGAAGATTTTATATAAGTTTTTTTTTTCTTTTTCTTTTTAATTTTAATAAAAACTCTAGCTCTTATTATATTGCTCCATGGGGAGAGTATACATTTCTTCTTTCAACAAATTCCATAGCCCATATTAATGGTCCATATATTGATTCTGAAAGACCCATTTTCTCAAATTTTCAGTGTTAAAAAAAAAGGGTTTCGGTGACTTGCATTGTAGGAAAGCTTTCAAGTTTTGCTGGAGTACTAGACCAGTGTAGTAATGACTATTTCTCTGCAGGTCACTGAAGTGTTCTTCAATGGTCACTCAAATTCGTCTCTTAAACTGATTGGGCCTAAAGGGCAGCTGCTGGATGACATCGATGTGTCTTTATTTTGATCAGAAATGAAAGTTTTTCTCTTTTGTCAATTGTGAAGATGATGCATATCTTTCCTCTTCTATGAAAACCTTTTTTTTTTGTACCGATGTGGTCAACTGATACTTGTCACCTGTAATCAAGTAATACTTTGCTGAGTCTAAACATCTACTTCCTGTGGATTACTTAATATCGTTAGTAATTTAATCAATTTCTGTGAATATATATATCTTTTTCCCCCCTTTATTTTCTGGTTTCCTCTAATTTGATGTCAACTTTGCACACATTTCTTAAAGAGGCAACTTGCTCATGGTGTTAAATTTCGATGCAGTCATTACTTGTTCTTTGCCATGTTTAGGCTTTATTTTATTGTTAAACATATTAAACGAGTTTTTAGTGCACATATTTACATGTGATTACTTGTTCTTTGCCATATTTATGTCCCTCAAACCCTTTTTAGTTTCATCTTCAATTTCATTTGAGCTAAAATATGTCAATTTAAGATTAAATCAAACTAACTTAATGCTATTAAATTGTAGATTAACTTAATCTACCATGTGACAAATTGAGATCCATTTTTTTTTTTAAATAACAGATAAAATAAAATTGTGAATTATTATAGACCTATATATATAATTTTAAGTTTTTATTCCACCAATAGATCTCATGGTGTTCAATATTCTTTATTAATTTTTAAAAAGAATTTTCCTCAACAATATTACCTTTCTGTCTCAATATATTTTTTAATGTCGAAGAAAAGTCGAGTCTGAAATTCTATTGAGGCATTTCTCGCTCATGCACTATGCACTTGCATAGTTGCATTGCAGTGTTTCATGCGACGGAAATAACCCATGAATTGTTACGCCACTAATGTTTCTGGAACACCACAAATTATAATAACCACTTGAAATTAGATCGCACAAATAAATCAAATAAATATGTCAAATATAATTTTCCTAATTGAATCGATCAAAATATCGTTCAATCAAGAAATATGTTAAGCCTCGATACAATGCGGTGCGATGGTAAGTGATAAAGCGGCATATCATGTAATTAGCATTTAATTTTTTTACAAGGTATATTAAAATTTAAATTACTCGCAAGGATGAATCATCTATTAAGATTTATAATTCTCGTAGAATAGACTGATGATTAATATATAAAATATTATTATCATGAAGTTTGAAGTTAAATCTTGATTAATAGTCAGATTTTTTTTCATATATTAATTATTATCCGAATTAATAAAATTATTCTCCATGATTTATTTTTTTCGTGTTAATCTTGAAATGAGTTGACGAGAGTGTTGGAACGAGCGTTTCATTTTTTATTATCATTTATCAAGATTCATATGTATTTTTTAAATTTATTCGATAATCAATTTGTGAGACTAAAATACCTATTTAAGAAAAGAAAATCAAAAAATATGTTAAAATGCTACAATGAGTTCTGTAGATTAAAAGCTATGGGATCTTGAATTATAGTGCGATAATGTGATGATAAAAAATGAAACAAGCTTTTTAGATAATAAAAATTTAAATTTCACACATATTATAATTAGGAAATTTTAAAAAATTTATGATACTAAATCATCTGTTATAATCTATATATACCTTTTAATTTATCTTAATGATCCGTTATTAATTTTTAGGGGTCAGATTGGTTAATTATATGATTAATCTAATGGTAAGAGCGGAATAAAAAAATTTATGTACGGATTCGCTTCGCTTATCGGTCCGATTGCCCGCCCACCACAGCAGAAATGGAAGAACGGATTCGGATCTGGATGCTTGCCACTTTTGGGTTTCTTGAAATTATTCGTTTCTCTTTTTGAGTTGTCTGTTGCACAGAGTTCCGCAACGTCCACCGTCTACTTTACTTTTGCTTTTTTTTTTCATTTATTATATTTTTCCCGAGATAGGTAGAAAAAGAACAAGGCGCCTTGTCTTCTCTGTTCCTTCCCTTCCTTACAAAGGCAACGCTTCCCTTCTTCCTTTACTTTTGTGTCTTCCACAGCTTAAGCTAGGGCTTGAGAGAAGCACGGAGCGAAAGCGAGCAATGGAGCCCTTCGCCTCCACCCCCGCCGCTCCTCCCTCTTCGGCCGGCCTCGTCTCCCATCTTTTATCCACCATCTTACTACATTCAGGTAGGTGAACTACAGTTATCAATCTCCTTCCGTTCCTGCAATCCTACTCTCAAACTGATGGTCATCGCGTGCTCCTTCCTTCTCCAGACGGCGTCGCGATCCACCGCGTCATAGAGTTCCTCCCTTGGCACCGGACCGATGCGTTATCGGTCTCGATCAGGGACGCCTGGCGGGAGGTGCGGTCGTCGGCGCTCGCGCCGGTGCTGCGGGTTGCGATCGTCGTTTGCTTGGTGATGTCGGTGATGCTGCTGGTCGAGGTGGTCTCTATGGCCGTCGTCAGTCTCGCGATCAAGATCCTACGCCGCCGGCCAGAGTCGCGCTACTGCTGGGAGCCGATCAATGCCGGGGCTGATCCGGAGTCCGGTAATCTGGCTTTTCCGATGGTGCTCGTTCAGATTCCGATGTACAACGAGAGAGAGGTGATAAAACGATAATTGGCACTTTTACTCTAATTTTAATTAATTCTTTTTTTGTTTAACAAAATCGATGGCCTTGGTCGGTGGGTGCAATGAAATTGGTTGCAGGTATACAAGCTTTCCATTGGGGCCGCTTGCACTCTATCCTGGCCGTCCGATCGGATCATAATCCAAATTCTGGATGATTCTACGGATCCTACGGTTAAGGTATCGCTATTTCCTGTTGCCTTTAATCAGTACCAGCCGATAAAATCCTGAGTTTGGTTATTAAGCAAGTAGCAGATGAAAAAGACGAGTTGGTTGGTTCTGAAGCTTTGCTTTCGAATTATTTGTTTGCCCACAGACGGTACTGTATGACTGTTCTCCAAGGACAGAAAGCGGACATAAAGTTTAGACTTTAGAGGTCGTACGCTCATCACAAAAATGCAACTTGTCTTTTTTCTAGAAATGCTAGGTTAGCATCTCGTAATGAATGCTCACATGAAAAACGTTCTTCGAATATCCTGTAGGCTCAGATGTTCGATCTTCCATAATGTGTGGTGGACGACCTACCAATTGCAGTTTGGGAAATTCTTCGTTAAATACCACTCTGGTGTATGTAAATGAAATAAACGGGCAGCAAGAATTACTGCAACTTCCACCCGAGCTCCAAAATATTTTTTTGTTAAGTTGTCAACAGGTCATCTTTTGTTATTTCCTCATACATTCTCTCGTCTTTCAGGGCAAATTACTAAATTACTCACGTGCATTCTTTGATCACATATTGTTTATTGAATTAATCATTATAAAATAAACTGGGCACTTTGATTTTGCTCTGTTGTTTTTATGTCATATATACCGGAAATTATGTGGAGACAATAGAGATGCAAAAGGTGATAACGCTCACTCCAAACGCCCCTCCACTGCCCGCCCCAAGGTCTTGTGGAAGGGAGGTAAATCACGGTACTGAGCGGCCTCTTAGGTGGGAGGAACTTATTCCCTAAGTGAATGAATCCCAGGGGATTCAAACCTTGCTCATGTGATGCAAATTTATCACCCGAGTACCAACTCAGTTACGCCCGTGGGGGCTACGTGGAGACGATAGTGAGGTGGCCACAAGGAGAGCAACGTGAAATAGGACTATAATGTAATTGCATACTTGGTTCATTTTAGTATATTGCAGCTGTTGATGAAATGTGTGCTGGCATTAATATTTTCTTCCTGTCTATCTACATGAATATATTAGTATATACTGGATTTTTATTGGGATACTTGCCTAGGTCAGTGTATAATCAGAGAAGACAGCATTTTCATTGGGATCTTGGTTTTTAATCAATTCAACTAATTGCTGTATCAAATTTTTCTTGCTGTAAAATTACACTTTTGGAGACTACTAACTTGGTTGTGTAAGGTTGTCCAAGTCTGTTCAACGAGTAGATGAGCTGGTCAGGTTGAGCGAACAAATTGGGCCGGGTGGATCAAATAAACAAGACGTGCTGCTTGGATAGTATGCCCCAGTTCGCCTGTCTTGATGGGCCAAGCAGATTGCTCTATGGGGAGGTCAGGCAGGACGCACTAGTTAGACTGATTGTACTAGGTAGGCTAGTGTGATTGGATCAGTAATTGGACAGCAAACAGACTATACGTATTAGGCATGTCATATTGGTTGAAAGAATTAGATAGACTTAAATAGATTAAATTATTCAACTAACGTTATTGAATTGAAATAAACTATTCCCTTATTCGGAATTCTATTCTCACTCAGATTTTGTCCATTCTATTCTATCGTACCAAATGCAGCGTAACAAAATGGACCACTAAATATATTGATGTATTTCAGTTACATGTTTTAGCATTGGTTGGTACTGCTACACCCATCTAGTATTTTTATGATATTCTAACATGTGAAATGTTGTATTTTATTGCAATAGTGAGATCTTGGTTATGGCTAAAAACTCTGCCACTAGTCTCTTTTCCTTATCAAGGCTTAACATTATTAATAACAGACTACTCATATCTTGCCATGCTCCATTTGTTTTGACTAAAGCTACTGCATTTATTCTAGATAGATTTTCATTTCAGGGCATGGTGGAAATTGAATGCAGGCATTGGGCAAGCAAAGGCATTAATATACACTATGAAGTTAGGAATAACAGGAAAGGGTACAAAGCTGGTGCATTGAAACTGGGAATGGAACACAGCTATGCCAAAGAATGTGAATTCGTTGCCATTTTTGATTCTGATTTCCAACCAGAAGCTAATTTTCTCAAAAAAACCATTCCTTTTCTTATTCATAATCCAAGGATCGCACTTGTTCAAACACGATGGCAATTTGGTAAGTCTGTGATTTATTTCCAGCTTAGTTTATTTCCAACTGCAATTATTTATGGTTTGTTTTGCATATACAACAAATCAGCTGTAATGCCTTAATAATCAAGGTAAGGTATAGTGGAATGACACTCTATATTAGTCATTTCTAGGTTTTCTATTTAGCTTCTTATGTATGTAATACTAATAAGAAATCAGATAATTATCAAATGTTGGTCTGGATTGATATGAAATATTATTACTGAATTCTTATCAAGTCAAGGAACCTGATGCTGGACTTTATCTTTTTTTAAGTGTCTACTA
Organism: Hedychium gardnerianum; assembly: GCA_038050645.1. NCBI lineage: Eukaryota > Viridiplantae > Streptophyta > Magnoliopsida > Zingiberales > Zingiberaceae > Hedychium > Hedychium gardnerianum. Next base: position 23,703 of record JBBUKS010082121.1, read on the forward strand.
GTCATCAATAAGCTTATCTCCATTTCTTATCAAATCGTATGTAATTGACAATCAACACTGTATCATTTATCACAATAATTCATCACTGAAATGTTCGGGAAATGGAAACATGAATCAGTAACTTTTTTTGTCAAATCATAGAAACTTTCTAGCAGTCTAACATATTAAAATTAATGATAACTAGTAATAGAACTTGCAAGTCCCAGAACGAAGAAGGGAGCTTTCACAATGTTTTTGTGTGAAAGCCTCTTTCACAGTCATTAGATCAGAATAGATTTGATCTCAATCACTAATTGATCAATGATTTAGATTAGTTACTCCAAATTTACTCGAATCCAATGGTTTTGAATGAGACCTTCAGAAAAGACTATGAAGGTCCCTTTATATTAGTTTTGTCCCAGCTATCTCCCTGCTGTAATTCTTTGGAGTACCGCCAGGTGCTTTAACAGATCTACTTACAGTTGGTTTAAGCTAATGTAAAAGAACATCGTTCAATTAGTGTCTATGAAGGAGTTATCTACGCTATAAGTTAGTTACTTAGTTTGTAAGTCTATATCTATGTAGTTTGTCTACTGTATGCAAATTGCACAAAAAAGTATGGTTGTTTTGGTGAACTTGGCTTTAAGTTCTACCATATGCTTTTGCATGGGTTATTTTAAAATGTCTTAAAACTTGCAAAAATTATTTTCCTAGCTAGAGGATTGCAATCAGTCGGTCATACTTAGCCAATTTCTACTGTTTAACGCCTGATCCTAGTCAGGATTACTGCTATATGATTGAATACCCTGCATTCTTTCTGCACTGATGTCTATTTGCAGGGAACAACTTGTGGAAGGGAATTGTCACCCATGTTTAGTCCTAAGTCCGAGAACAGATAGGGCGTATAACTAAATTGTCTATGTGCTTTACATACAAGAGCTACCTTAAAGAATCTAATACATAATGAATGAGAAAAGGATGCATGTTATCGAAATCATGTACTAGGTTCTTATACTTATTGAGATTGCTGTTAGAAAACAAGTCTTTTGTTCTGATGTGTTCTCTTCCTTAATGACAGGAAGATGCTGACGTGGCATTTCATGGACGATTTTGCAGTGAACTTCAGTGATTGCCTCATGACAAGGATACAAAAGATGACATTGGATTACCACTTTAAAGTGGAGCAAGAAGTAGGTTCATCCACCTTCGCATTTTTTGGCTTCAATGGTAATTCCCGGTCAGTTACCCATTGCATATACAGAAGAATATAACATCAAGATTATATAGCATATTATCCTGCAATTGGATTCTTAAGACCATGTCATTACGAGTGACAGTCTACTCTTACAATAACATCAGGTTTACTACATTTTTGATAATTTTATGCTGTCCATGAGACCTAATACAATTGCCCACATTTTTCTTGGACTTGGAAAAAACATTCCTGTATGTGGATTTGTAATGTGGCAGGTTAACCATTTCAGGACTGTCTTTCTGTCTATTTGAAAACTTGAAGTTTGATCTACAATTTATTAGCAATTGTGGGGAGTGATTGATTTTTAATAAATGATTCCAGACTTTTAGTAATTAGTTACTGTTGGCCTTTCTAAAAGAAATGCCTTCAGAGCTTGTCTTGATTTTTAATAAATTGTTACAGACTTTTAATAATAGTTCGCTTGATTTATTTTCAGTTCGCATTGATTTTTAATAAATAGTTCCAGACTTTTAGTAGTAGTTCATTTTCAGTTCGCATTGATTTTTTAGTAAATAGTTCCAGATTTTTAGTAGTTAGTTACTGTTGACCTTTCTAAAAGAAAAGCACCATTAGCTCACCTTGATTCATTTTCAGTTTTTTCAGTAACTTCGTTCATTTTCACTAAATGTGTTTACAGGGACTGCTGGTGTGTGGCGTATATCCGCAATTAATGAAGTTGGAGGCTGGAAGGATAGAACCACTGTTGAGGATATGGACTTGGCTGTACGAGCAACTCTCAGAGGCTGGAATCTTTTATATGTGGGTGATGTAAAGGTAGGTGTTTTAAGTGATTTAAAATTTGCATCATTTGGCATACAAATGAGGTAATATTTCCCAATCATGCAATGGCATAATTAGTTGTAGGTTCCTGCTATTTAAATGGAGCATATAAGATGACTGATAATTTCTATTTTTTACAATTTGAATTAAGTTTGAGATATGAAAAATAAACAGTGACTTGGATGTACTCACTCATTATAGTTGACTGTTAAATGACTTGAGTTTTATCAACGATGAACTACCCTCACATAGGTCTCATTTTGCATTTTGACAGGATAAGCTCCAGGTAGCCAACCCAAAAAGCTATCTTGGGATACAGCTTGTTTTTGTTTTACAATGGAATAAGTGATTCTTGGTTTAATGTACTTTGCACTAGTTCGTTATGCTCCACAAATTCATCTATGATCAGACAACTGTGATCCATAAAAAACTTTGTTTTGTATACCTATCGAGACTGTTCTAAACAATTTGTTGTGAATACTCTCAAGCATCCTTCCATCTTATAAAATTCTGATTATTATGCTAAAACTTATTGTTGGTACAATCTAGGTTAAAAGTGAATTGCCCAGTACTTTCAAGGCATACCGACGCCAACAGCATCGTTGGACTTGTGGAGCTGCACACTTGTTCCGGAAAATGGGCATTGAGATATTAAAGGCCAAGGTATGCCTTGCGTTGATATAGGACTTTCAGCAACTTCTTTCTTTGCTCTAACACTGTTTGTTTCATGTCACGCAGGAAGTATCAATATGGAAGAAATTCCATCTAACCTACAGTTTTTTCTTCGTAAGGAAGATTGTAGCCCACTTAGTCACATTCTTTCTATATTGTGTCGTGATCCCAACATCTGTTTTGGTTCCTGAAGTCACCATTCCAGCATGGGGAGTAGTGTATATTCCTTCTACAATTACCATTTTGAACGCCACAAGAAATCCTAGGTTGGTCACATTTTGATTTTCTTATAACCTAGCCTTTAGTGATTAATTAAAATATCCAAAATATAGATTCTCTTGAACCCATTACTTAAGAATTACTCCTTGTCTATTTTTGTTCCTGTTAAAAAATTTTGGGAGATATTTTGCAATTCTCTTATTTCTGTGGCAGTTCCCTACATCTTATGCCATTTTGGATCTTGTTTGAGAATGTCATGGCCATGCACCGGATGAAAGCAACTATAATTGGTCTATTGGAGGCTGGTACTTTTGATGAATGGATCGTCACGGATAAACTGGGAGATACCCTCCAGGATAAAACTAGAATCCCATTACTAGAACAGGCTTCAACCAGTCTAAGGGACAGGTAACCAATTTGAAATTTGTCGTTTATTTACTTCCTGGACACTATGATTTACAGTCTTTTTGTTCACTTTTCACCCAGATTGAACTTACCAGAACTTGGATTTGCTGCATTCCTCTTTCTTTGTGCCTGCTACAATCTTGCCTATGGTCAAAACTACTACTATGTTTATATCTATGTTCAAGCTGTTGCATTCTTGGTTGTTGGCTGTGGCTATGTTGGAACCTTTATCACAAACCCGTAGCTATGCTGATGCAGTTTTATATATCTTGACAAAACTTTTTGGGGAACTAATATTACTGACTGGAAACCATTTATCCAGTCATGATTAACATTGTTTATGGAAGAAGCTCAGGAGAGTGTCTACCACTACATAATGACTTTGTACGAGAGGCAAAGTTTTTGGAAGCTTCATTGTTTCAATTTTGTTCAACAATTGAATTGCTCTGGTTCCAGAGTCATAAGTTTCTGTTGTCGGGATTAAGCAGCAGAAATTGTTTAGACACATCAAACTTTAGCCGTTTGCTTGAAAAAAAAAAAAAAAAAGCTGATTGCGTTGGCAGAACATTACTTGCTAATGTTCCTTTTACTGTCTTGAAGCATTTTTAACAATTTGTTTTGGTAGGCATTCTGTGCTTGATTATGTTTTCTCTCCCTGCAGCTGAATCTGCCCGATCTGAATTGAGC
>JBBUKS010082222.1:0-27698 GCA_038050645.1 Hedychium gardnerianum
GCTGCTACTTTGAAAAGAAAAGATTTTCGAACGAGATTCACTCCCCCCCCCTCTCTCTCGTCTCTAACGATCCAACACATAAAAGGGTGTAAAATCTGCGACCACAGATTATTTTCTGAGTGTGTGTTTACATGGTGGGATAGAGAATGAAAGAGAAAGGAAGAGAAGAATGAAAAAACAAACAGAAACTTTCCCAAGTTTTTTCAGTAAAGAATGCGCTGTTCCGTAGATAGCATAACAAACTTGTTGAGTTCAAAAAATTATATATTCAAACATTAAGTTACATGAACAACTTGACACTTGAATGATGAGTTCCATACAGACTGTTTTCAGAAAATAATTGGGAGGAATGAGAAGAACAAGAAAAACACAACAAACCATTTGTCCATGCCCGTTTTCCTTTGTCTCTATCAGCATCACAGTACTCATGCAAGCTTCACAGAAGCCTTTATTTTCTCTAACGCAAATAAATCCAGCGTTCTTCATACACCCTTTACACAAAGAGTATGTGCAGGTAAAGCACATGTAGCGAGCACTTTTCTCACAGCTACTACATATATGCCAACCTAGAATTCCAATTCAATTAAAAAAATTAGAAATATGACACAGTACAAGAAATTGAAAATCATTCTTAAGCAAGAAAAGAAACCTTCAAACATGCAAAAGGAATCTAGTTTATAACTAGAGGTTATTAAGAAAAAAGAAAAACAATTAAAAGAACAAGCCAATATTATAGTTAAATCTGATTTCTCCTAAGATCTTCTCATTAAATTTCTACATAAGCAGTCGTTTTTTCATTACAGAGAGAAACTTCATAGATCTATAGTAGCCACTACAATATTTTACAGGTCTGAAAAATGAAAATTCAAAATTTCTCCAAGGTTTACTATCCTCAGCAGACAATTATAGAATACTATAACGGTCATTCCTAATTCTTTTCAATTCACAAATTAATAGATGTACCATTCTGTAACACAATCATAGCAAACACATTTTATCACTAACCCTTAAGTCAGTTGAGCAATACAAATCATCAAGCAACATACTTGGAAATTTTGGTTCATTAGGAATCAACTCCAACATAATGAGTTAGCCATATGTACTCATTTCAACTGAGTGATAAGAAGTGCGATGTATTAGAACAGGGTTGAAATTGACTGTCATGTTCATGTTGTGTCCATATATTACCAACATTTGTTCAAATTTTCAGATTGAGTGGGTAACTCAAACCATGTTGTCACTGTCATAGTTTCTACACTTATCTTTGTTAGTGTACAAATAGAGAGATGGGAAGGAGTGAATCATGAAATCATAAATAGTTTTATGATTAGGATACAAAATGGAGAAGAGATTTTAGAGCTAAGTCAAATTATAGCATGCCCCTTTGACTAACAAATGAAAGATTATGACATTAATCAACCATATATTGAAGGTTAGTGTGTTGGACAGTTGAAAAACAGATGTAAAACTTAATCATGCAAAAAATGTTGTTAAGATGATGGTAAGGTTACTGGAAAATATAAAATAATAAATTTAATGGTCTAAATGCATTTTATGTGACTTTGATCTATGAAAAAATTGAGAAAAATAAATGTAGTATGGACATTCTCAAAGATGATTGATAGATTCTAAAATGAGATGAGTTGAATAAACTAGAGTAAAAAGTGTAAGAGATACAGGGAGGCAGAAGAAAGATCCATTTAACATAATTAAAAGAGATTGGTACTATTTGTGATACTTAAAATTTATAAGTGATCTAAAAGATCATGGTATTACTTGTGACATAGCCTTATACACAACTCAATACAGAGAAAAATATTAAGATTTGCATGATCAACCCCAATAGATGTGGCTCATTGTTTTCAGTGTTGTCGTTCATCAAGTATTTATATAGGCTTGCGGTTGATATTGAACATTTGACTTGCTCCTTATAGTAATTTACGAGCTCCAACTAATTTGTAATTAGTTACATGGACCTTTTTCACCATGATACGCTCAAAGCAGGTGAGCATGCTTTGGCATTATCTATCAAGTATAAATTTCCACAAGTGAAAACTGAAAAATATAGACTTTGTGTAGTGCATATAGAGTATTTGCAACAATTCTATAGATATCTATGGTTTTGTCCATGCCATGTTATTCCCTATATGCTGGTTTTGTTTCATGTAATTTCCAAGTCCCAAATGAATGCTCATGCTACCCAAATTACTGCAGTGATCTATATTTTCATAAACCACATAACTAATAAATCTCTTTTCTCTCGTTATGATTGTTTATTCCATATTTACCAATTAAAAAAACAAATCAAGAAAGAACTGTCAAATTGAATGTCCCTTGAGGCCTGACCATGTCAAAGTAAATTAGTAAACAAGGTCAATATATCAGTTAGCCAACATCATAGATGTAATTCATCAAACTGACCAAACCTGAATAAGAAAAAAATTCAAAAAGATAAATCAAATAACAAGCTCAACACATAAGTTACTCAATATTTCCATGTCATTTTTCTTTCTCCAAAACAAATTAACATATTCCACACTCAATTGACCAGGTATAATCAATCAAAACAGTGGATAACTCTTTTGACAGACCTAAAAAGAGGGTGCTCAATCAATGTATCCTCAGGTAGGAATGGCATCGGATTTGGGTATATTTGGTTGGCCTACAACATCAAATATTTTCCTATAAATTCTTCAAAGAACAGATACTGGATAGCTAAAAATTATCAATAAATTCGAAATTTATCCAAATTTTTTTATAACCAATGTGCTATGTACTATTTGGCATGAACTAAAATATTATCTTTAATTAGTTAAGGTATACTTTATCATACCAATAGTACGAAACAGAAAATATGCACCAAAAGCCTGCTCTTTAAGGTCCAAAAAAACTAGTCTGATATATATATGAAAATGAGGGTTCAGTTATTAAAGTAGTATGAGATATTCAATTCCATGATCGGCAAAGATATCCTAGCACACAAACAAAGAAAAGAAACATAAGACAAAGAGTAAAAGGGGCAAAGAGACATACCACAAGTCCAACGACCTTTTGCACGGAAAAAAGCCTCATCTCGATTGACACACGAAGGATGGTACACCTTCGGGCAACCCCTGGAAACCGAAAAAGGAATATAAAACAACAAAAAAAGGAAAGAAAGAAGAAATGAAAGATGAGTTATACTAACCTTCGATCGCAAACTACAAGATCACCTCCATCAAAGCAAATGAAGCACACCTCTTCATCTTCTTTCTGCTTTGAGGAAGTTTTAACAACCTGAGTCCTTGATGGTCGACCCCTCTTCCTTCGTCCACCTCTTCGGGCAACAACAGGTGTATCATCAGCATCTGCATCTGCATCAGCATCTGCATCAGCATCAGCATCTGCATCAGCATCAACATCTGCATCCATCTGCATTGCTTCATCACCCACAACATTGGCACTGTCATGTGAAATGGTGGTCATATCAGGCTCAAGTGCAGTAATGTTCTGAAGTCCACTATCAGAATCAAAGGGAAACTGAGAAGATGAATCTTTGGACATTGAAATATCTGCCACCACAACATCCTCCGTCTGTTCACATATGGGAAGCGTCACATTGTCCAGTTTATCCATATCTGTGAATGTCATATCCACTTTCATAGCACCATTATCACCTGGTGAAGCAGCAGTAATAGGCACAGATGACGCTACTTTCTGAAGTACACTATCACTAATGGAGGATGGTACACACATCAAAACATCAGCTTCTTCACAAGCAACCTGCTCGCCTGCGACAATTGGTGCAGTATCAACATCCATCTTCAACGTTGCTAAGTGGATAGCACCATCACCAACTGTATCGGTGGGAACATTAACAATCTCAATGGCATCAAAGTTCAAAACATCACCATCAAAACCAGAGGAAGGCACGGTATAGGAGCTCTGAGGCACAGAAGACTCCTCCTTAATACTGTCCTCCTCCTTCCCTTGTTGCAATTCAGAAACTGGCAACCTATCCATATCAGTTTTTAAAACTGCCTCTTCCACAACATCAACATTCCCTGTGGCAGTAGTGACATTATCACTTACAAAGGCTGCAAATTTCAGGACATCAGAATCGAAGGCAAAAACAGAAGATGATCCATGAGAATGAATTACTTCTCTCTGGACACTGTCCTTGCAATGCTGCGAACTCGTAGCTGCATCCACCCCCATGTTTGACACATCCATATCTGACGAAACAGCAGGAGCGGTGGCATGGCTGGAAATGATGATAGTGGCAGCCTCTGAGGCGGGGATGTTTGAATTACTTCCATTAAGATCACAGTGGGACGCATCCAGTGGGCCCTGAGACATCAAAATTTCTTCATGCTCGCTGTTCTCCCCGTTATGACATTGCAGAATATGATTGCTCTCTGTCTTTCCCTCCTCTTGAAGGATATCAGCATCATCCACAGCGGTGTTGGGAGAATCAACCTCAAAGGCGATAGCTTTCTCAGCTCCTTCGTTATATAGCGGAGCAAGGGATCCCTGGGGCACTGATAGCTCAGTCACACAACCAGATGCCTGCTCACTCTGAGGATGTGACATGCCATCCACATCGATCATCTCCACCCTCCCATCCTTGGCACCACCATCACAAGCAGGACTGGCATCGGCTAGGGGCTCCGGAGCCTCGATAAGAACAGGCACACCCGCATGAAAGCCGGAGGGGGGCAACGCGTGGGTGGAACTCTTAGATACGTTGGAATAGCCCGCTTCACCTCCGCCCTCCGCCTGGTCGCATTGTGTTATGCCGACCTCGACGGCCTCCAGCTGCGTGGGCTCATCGTCCGAGGGATGGGGCTCGACCAAGGCCAAAGCTCCCTCTCCTACTACTTCATCCATGGATCGGGTTGATCCAAATCTAGGGTTTCGAAAAGAACCCTAATTTTCGCGGTTCGAGGAAGGAGGTTCCTCGTTTTCACGATTTCCAGTTGATGGGATGATACAAGGCAAAGAAGGGGCCAAATCCAGGGCTTTTAACGCACGCAATTTGTTACGAGTAAATAATAAAAACCTTTTATGAGTCAGATAGATTGATTACCTCTACATTAATATGTTTGAAAAAATTAATATTTGGATTATAAAAAAAAATTATATAATTTAATATTTTTTAAAGTAAAAAATAAAATTATCAGATGAGTGCCCCAAAATATCGTTAATTGCCAACCAATTCAATATTTTATTTTTAAATCAAAATTTAAAATTTAAATATAATCCATTATATAGTAGCTAGTAAGTAAGTTGCCGTAATCTTTTATTTTATATTATTTTTTATTATTGAGGAGGTAGATCTAAGATAAATATTAAAATAAAAAATAATAATTTATAGATCCCATTAAATATAAATTTCATACTATTTAAATATGATAAGTTGTGTAGCGGTTAACAAGTAATTGTTATTATAACGAGTAGCAAGTAAATCGACTATAATTTAAATCATAAATTTTAAAATCCAATTAAAAAATAAAAACTTTAGATCACCCAAAAAATTTAAAAATATTTTTGATAGTTCTTATTATTTTGTTTAAAGTTGGACACCCTTTAGATTTTTACTCTTTTAAAAAATATTTTAAATTCTGTATAAAATATTTTTATCATTGATTTTTTTTTTAATATGTAAGTAATTCAGAAGGATAAATTAATTTTTTTTTAGTTAAAAATAAATAATATTTGAAATAGTAAAAAACAAAATTCTTAGGTCCTAGATTTTGGAGCTATAAATAGCGTAGAATTGGGAATGATTGACTTGATGCCCAATTCATTCGCAGAAAGGAAGGCGGAGAGAGAGCAGGCGAATCGGAGGGGGGAGCAGGAAGATGCAGTCATCGGAGTCGAGGTTCCTCCAGGAGCTCATGCTCTATGCAGCGAGCGCAGTGCTGAGTTCTCTTGTCATCTTCATTGGGTTGCGCCAACTCGACCCCGATCGGGCCGACAGCAAGAAGGCCCTCGAGCACAAGAAGGAGATCGCCAAGCGCCTCGGCCGCCCTCTCATCCAGACCAACCAATACGAGGTAGTCTTCTTGTTCTGTTTCGTCTCTCGTTATCCCTTCCCCCTTTCCACGATGGTGTTGGATCCGATTCAGGCTACATTTGTAGCTTTCCTGGCGTCCGGCATCTAGTGGATGCTTTTGTATATGAAATTTTATCTTCTGTCGGGCCTTAATGTGTCTATAACCTAGACAGCGACATGGGAGGCAACCGATTAGGGTTTGTTCTGCTGGCTGAAATAGTGATTTTTTATGTTGATTTTCACTTTCTAGTTAAGTAGTTGCACATCTTTATTGATATTTTGGTCCTTCCGTTAGCGAATTTCAAGTTTATAATCGTGCCAGCTTGTGTATATTTTCTTCAGTATCGTTTTCAACTTGCCGCCTCTTTGTGTTGTAGCCTTATAAGTCGTTTTATTATGACAAACCTGTAAGACAAATACAGGTGTGAAGTGAGACTGAACTTTAAAGCTTGTTCTAGTAAAATTTCGATGAAATTGGAAACTTTAGTAACTTCTGCAACTCAGATTCATGTTGGCTAAGTCTTGAGCTATCTTTTAGCAATCCATGGTAAAGTATGATACTTATCCTTTTATGCATCCTACATAACTTAGTATGACCAATCATGCATCCTACATATTATTTTTGATACCACGTATGCACTCTGTTGTCATTCGACTGCATGCTGTATATGCCTTTTAAAGAAGACATTGTACTAGGATTCTTCAAGGTGCTTCCTAGGTGATCAAGAAACAAGTGATGAAATATGTAGCTAGTTGACATATCAGTAGGATTTTCATGTAGCTAGTTGCCCTTCTTATGATCAATACGTATAGTCTGTATAAGATTATTGACATATCAGTAGGATTTTCATTGGCTACTTTGCCTTCTTATAGTCAATACATACAGTTTGTAGTGGACAAACTAACTTATTATTTATAAGGTTGGAATTCATATCTGAGCAAATAATGACAATGTTTTAGTAGATAATGGCAATTGCTACTCATAAGGTCCTAATTTTTGGTGGGAACTATTAACTAGTACCTCAAGCTCTTAAATTATAGTTAGATTGTAAAAAAAAAATAATGATGATGTTTATATTCATTTTGCAGGATGTAATAGCTTGTGATGTTATAAATCCTCATCATATTGATATTAAATTTGAGTGTATTGGTGGTTTAGAACATGTCAAGCAAGCACTATTTGAATTGGTCATTCTTCCACTTCGTAGACCCCAGTTGTTTTCACAAGGAAAACTTCTTAGCCCACAAAAGGGAGTTCTGTTGTATGGTCCACCTGGAACAGGAAAGACAATGTTAGCCAAGGCTTTAGCAAAAGAGTCTGGTACAGTTTTTATTAATGTGAGGATCTCAAATTTGATGAGCAAATGGTTTGGGGATGCTCAGAAACTTGGTAAGTCAAGTTTTTATTATTCTGTGAAGTGAGTTTAATGTTTTGTGTATTTACATATTATTTATTAACATGCTTTGTGGTTATATCAATTAATAAATTTGTAAAGTAATTTACTGTTAATTCATTTGTTGTGCTTATTGTGTCTACTTCATGACATGTTGAAACCCATTGTTAGAATATGTTATGATAACCCGTCAAGAAGAAAAAAATTATCATTCTTCAAGATTAGTGAAGGTACAAACCTTTGCACCTCTTATATTTTGTGATATAAACAAAGAAAAAGTAGCTGACATCTCTTGTAGTTCCAAAACAATATATACAGAAATTAACTAACTATTCATAATTCTCTCACAATGTCGTCACTACACTCTTGTCATTCTTTAAAATGGATAGATTTCCTTTTTCTTGATGTTAAAGCAGTTGCATTTAAAAGAAGGAAAATGACATTAGAAATATTAATTGTGAAGAAGGAAGAGTTTTATTTATTTATTCATTTGAGAGAAAAAAAACATTATGAAAGTATTAAAAATGTAGTTCTAGGTGGTAAGTGGTTGGTTGATTGGCGGTTAGTGGGCCAAAGCTTAAGACAGTAAGTGCTTTAACCTTAATCAGATCTCCCAGCAGAAGCGCCTTGTGCCACGTCATCTTTCTAATGTATTATGGTTCCAACATGAATAGAATCATTGCTTCAGACAGATACATCTTGATCTTGGTTCTAGTTCTAGGATCACAAATATGCTAATTTAACATTATTAAGTACCTCTGGCTGGATCATACCTCATGAGTTTCATGCATACCATATGAACATAACTATTGTATGGTACAAGAAGGTTCAGATTCTTTAAATCTGAATCCTGAATGGCTATTGATTTTACTTTGTATGGGAATTCTGCTAAGATTTACGTTCACCTATTATTCTAAATCATTATTTTCTTACATTTACACTGGTTTTACTGCAGTTACTGCTGTTTTTACCCTTGCTTATAAGCTACAACCTGCTATCATTTTCATTGATGAGGTGGATAGTTTTTTGGGTCAGCGACAGAAAACAGATCATGAAGCATTGACTAGCATGAAAACTGAGTTCATGTCCTTGTGGGATGGTTTCACTACCGACCGTAAGTTTCAGATCCTCCTTGGCATTTTCAGAGATTCACTTGAGTCTATCTCGTGAATATATGCTTCATTTCCTTCCATATGTATATATGATGCTTGTTCTTAACCAACAGTATTCCTAGTTTCCTACTTTTACTTTTATCATTTACCTGATATACTTTTCCTTTTATATGATTTATCTGATGAGGAAAACCCCCTTTATGCTCTCAATATCTCAAGACATTATAATGCAACTATGTTTCATATCAAATAATTTAGCTTTATTAGTTAAGTTGTTCATTCATCGAGTTAGAGTATCTTATCCTCTAGTATGCCCTATTATTCTTGTGATTTTGTCTGTTGCAGTTAGATTCAGTGTTTTTCCAAGCAAAAACCACAATACTCAAGCTGCATTCCTATGTCCATGTCATGCATGATTTAGAGATTCCATTTGCCTAGCTATCAAAAAATGAAAACTGATTGTTATTCAGCAATGTCATATCAAATTCAAGCTGCATTCCTATGTCCATTCCATGCAGGATATAGCAATCCATTAGGCTAGCTATCAAAAACAACTGATTGTTAAAGATAGTACAGGAACGCCTTATTAGAAAAGACAGGAAAATGCTGTGTTTGAATTTGATTCTTAGTATGACACCACTAATTAAGAATGTTCTGCACTCTCTTCTTTTATTATGGATATATTTGCTTAACCTTGTGCGTCTACAATGCTGGTTGCTAGAGACAAATATTAATATATCTTTTCTTTTCTTTGCAGGGAATGCTCGTGTAATGGTTCTTGCTGCTACAAATCGGCCATCAGAACTAGATGAGGCAATACAGAGGCGGTTTACCCAAACTTTTGAAATTGGCATGCCTGATCAATGTGACAGGGCCAAGATACTAAAGGTGATAGTCAAGGGTGAAAATGTTGAAGAAAACATTGATTTTAAGTACATAGCCACCTTGTGTCATGATTTTAGTGGTTCAGATTTGCTTGAACTGTGCAAACAAGCAGCCTATTTTCCAGTCAGAGAGTTACTCAGTGATGAGAAGAATGGGATGACATCCAGAGTGAGTATATTTAATTAATATCAAATAATTCTTTAGCAAGTTAGATAGTTTTTGATTTTCAACTCTTCAAAAGTTTGTTTATAATTAGTTCGTTTTTAGAACTTTTGGGTATCCATTCAGCATTGACCAATGCATACATCTGCAAATCTCAACCTGTCTGAATTATTCTCCAGTACTGAATTGAGAAATTAATCTGTGTTCATGTGGCCTTGAGAAACGCATCCTCATTTTGCCTCTAACAATGCAAGTCCCTCCCTCCAGCTTTTTCCTTGATGCCAGATAAATTTGAGCCTAATTGAGGATTTCATTGTGATCTACTCATGGCATATCCATTCCATCTGAGATGTGCTTCTAAGCATTTTTCTCTTCCGGCCACTAGAGTTTAATGATCGCCAGTCAATGATTGTGTTTGTTATTCATTTCATTGTTGTATCTTCATGACTCTGTGAGCCCTTAAACCTGACGTAATTGACAAAAGCTTTCTATAACATTGGTTATTCAGTTTTTTCCCCCTTTTGTCAAACTTAAAGACGATCTTGCATACTACAACTTATTGAAGAGACTCTTATTTGAAAACCATGCTTTTGAGGGTTTCCAAGTTAACGAAAATAAAATAAAGTTTAATATTTTTGCGGTAATCTCTTTATTTGAAAAGCATGTTTATTTTTGTATCCCTTGTTTCTATATAATTGCTATTGCTAGCTGAACTTTTTTATAAGCTGAAACCATGAATGCTTCATAACAATCTCCGTCTTACTCTTATCAGCAGGGTCCAAGACCACTCAAACAGTCAGACTTGGAGGAAGCATTCTTAATCTCTCCAAAGGCAAGGAAACTAGCCAGTTTAAAATCACCAGCATTGTCTGCATAAACTGAGCCAGATAATGAGCATGTCCGTAATGCCATTTTTGAGTTCTCGAAACTTGTGTCTCGCCTAGCTAACAACCAATCAGATAACCAGGATGCTTAGGTTATTTATATCCAGTTACAAGGTGATCTAGCCCATCTAATACTTGAGCAAGCTACCCCAATCCAGGAACAGATCAGTTACCTTTCGTCACGTCTGCATTGACTGCTAAATATCTATCTTCTTTTGCTTATTTGTAAAGCTCATTGAATGTCATTAAAAAAACATATCTCGTGTTTATCTTTTGTATCATATCATTTTTTGTGCCCGAATATTCTTAGCGGGCAGGATATATGAATTACTATACATTATAGTTCTATTTTTTTATAGGGAAATATTGTATATACAATTTCTTAATAGACAAGATACAGTGTTTTCAGCGTTTGTTTTGACAGAGTTCGAAGGAAAATGTATCTTGAAATTCTCCTCTTGTACGATAGAAGAATTGCAGTAGGCAGACCGGCAATGGTGCAGCGCCGGTGTATTTTTGTAATTTCTCACGTATCTAAAAATCGAGGCTCAGCGTTGGTAGAGATGTTAAAATTCAACCTGATCCACTAATCTGGTCTGAATTCATTTGAAAAAAAATAAGTTTGAATTAGAGGTTTTCAGATTCGGATTGGATTTGGGTTGAAGATTTACGTTGGGTTGATCTGGATGAATTAAAGGTTAAGTGAATTTTTGGAATTAATTTAAATTTTATTTTAAAAATTAAAATATTTTTATGTATATAATATGTTAGTATGGTGAGAGATTATTGAAATAAAAGTAAAAAATTATAGAAAAAATAATATAAAAAAAGTGATTTTTAATTGAGTTGAGTGGATTTAGCGGTTTCGGGATTTCGGGATTTCGAATTATATTCGAGTTCGGATCATGTTCGAATTGAGAGTTTTTATAAAAAAAAAAAATTCAATCCGAATCTAACTCGACTCATCTGAATTGACACTCCAAGTGTTGACGAATTAACGAATGTAATTATTTTAATAAATGAGTGATCTAAAAATATTGAGTTGATTAATTATTACTATGAGTATTTTTTAATTTATTTTAATAATCGACAAAAAAAAATTAAATTAAATTAATTATTTTAAAATTAATTAAAATGATCTCGTTAACTTTAGTCCTCATTTATGAACCTTAGACCACTCGACGTTTATGAGGTTGTCACTTTTCGTTTATGAAATTAAATAGAGTAAAAATAATTTAGAGAATTAAACAAAATAGTCATTGTTTAAAATGTAGAAATGAAAATTAGGATAATAATTTTATAGGAGTGTGCCTTTTCACTTTTCAGTTATTTTTTTTAAAATCAAAAATAAATATACTCCACAAAATAACTCAATGACAAACAAATCAAAAAAATAATAATAATAATTAATCAACTAATACTAAACCTGAACCGAAACGATCAACTTAACTTAACAAAAGTGAGAACCTAATTATTACGTCATTGTCCTGGGACAATGACAAACAAGTAAGCTTGTATTTAAGGTGAATCTCAATTCAATAAATAAAATAACGATCTCTTTATTAGTTCTTTTAAACATGTTATAAATGATTTAGGCAAATAAGTTTAGACCCTCAAAGACTAGTAATTACTAAATGACCTTATTACATAACTACACTTGTCGAGCCACCCTACCAAACGTTCTGAAGTCATGTTTCACAAAAAAAAAATACAAATATCTTTTTTCTTTGAAATAACCAAGCATAGGGAAATTCAGAATTATTAGGGTATCCAAGAACCGAATGCACACCTTTGAACCAGTTCATACATGACTCCCCTTCCTAATCTTTTCCCAGGTCGACAATCATCAATATTTGTAACCGAAACAAAATTGGTTTTTTGTTAAAATAAAGAGGTCTTTTTGGGCAAGCAAATTATTGGAGAGCAGAATGGTTCAAGCTGCCAGCAAATATCTGTCATCATCAAACAACTTGGTAGGTATCTGCGATCAACTGAATCCTTTGCGAGTATTTTGGAGGAGCATTGTCTCTGAGTGGAATGACATTTACAACCTGACATGTTTCCGGGTCTTAGATTGTGAAGCAACAACAACCAATAATTCATGCATAACAAAAGAGAAGGTATTAATCCACTGGTTTACTCACCTTAACATCACTATATGTGCTTGCGGAATTAAATTTGACAGTAATGGGGAAAAATACTGATGAATCAGCTGGAGGCACAACGAACTCCATTGATCCACTAACAAAGGATAAAAAAGAAAAACAGTTAGATGAACCCAGAGAGGGCAGGATGGTTGAAATTATTTGAATGTAGAATGAATCTTCAACCTGCGGTTAGCATGATCAATCAGAAGAATGGACCAATCCAATGTGGAATTTCTGGAGTCATACCTATACATAAATTTAGAAAGAAAACAGTTAATGGAGAAACAAGACAACTGGATTTTACAAGTATAACTTAAGGATAGCAAGCAAAAAGCAAAAAAAGCACAATCCACAGACAAACATGCTCTACCAAAGGAAACTTTGGCTGAACATAAAAACAGCATCAAGTTGAGCTTTCATGCCATCTTCAAGTCTAAAAAATTGTCCAACATCAATAGATCGACTTTTTAAACTCAATTTCTCATACTCTAGCCCCCCATGTATCCCTCTAATAATCTAGATATATATTAGCATAATGCTCTTGTAATTTCATTGACGTATCTGTTTTAAGCTCCCTAAGTACCAGGAGATAGTACTTCTTGGACACCTGTATGCCTGATAAAATAATCACCGGCAGGAGGTTTCATGGCTATCCTTCTGAAAGTCTAAGAATCAGAATCTTCAAAGCCGGTAATCATAGTGGTTACTCAAAAGCATATTGAGCATCATATCCAATAAAGTAAAATATATTTTCTGATAATTTGAGTTTTGAATTATTTATTCAATTTGCAGAAATTCCCTCAATTATCCTGTAGAATTGGGTTAATGCAAAAGGAAATACCAAGATTCCAGAGATTGCACAACATGAATTGGAAACTTTTGGAAGAGTTATGTCAGCTTGTTTATCTTTGCTAAAAGAGACCCTACTATGTGAGAAATTTCTAAACATCAGGTGAAGTATGATTATATCCATTTTAGTGGGGGGGAAATCAAGTACTTACTTCCATTCTCCATCTATCTGCCTTATACTTGGCGGCTCCCTAAGTGCAGGGAGCGGTATGGAGATTACAACATTCTGCAAGTCAAACGATTCTGATGCTTCATACTCTATGTTCACGTAAGTTTCACCACCAGAAACAGAAGGCCAGCAATTGACTGTAGATAAATGAGGTTATAGTTAGACAATGCACTTTATTGGCAAGGGCTAGTACAAAGATGCAATACCAACCAGTCAAAGGCAATGAAGCTTCATCCATGCCCTGAATTCTCCACTTCATAAGACCAACATCATTTTGACCTGCAGGGAATGGCCTGTTGGGATCTTTCAATCCTACAATGTGCTTGCTGTTGAATAACTCTTTGTTGATATTAGGATGGGTTTTGAAGCTAAGGCCAGGAACATCGTGATTTTCAATCTGGAAACAAAAGGGAGAAAACAAATTTCCAATCACAATTGTGAGTTTAACTAGAAATTGAATTCGTTGAAAAAGACATTTTCCCCCCTTTTTTTGAGGAAAAGGGAAAGCTGAAGGCTAGGATGATCCCTATTGACCTTGGCATCAACTTACAAGGTCTTTATCAACTTGGTAAAAAGCACCTCCTTGTAGAAAAGGATGGTTATTTGCTTGATTTTTTGGGTGTAGAATTTCCAAACATTCATAGTTGGAAGAAGATATGAACAGATTTGAAATATCAACGGGTTGTGAGGCAACACAAGCACCAATCTCTACCAAATGACTTTACCATGAACTGCTTTCCTTCCAATCTACTTGCTAAAACTACAGTTGCCATGACAATGTATGACCATAATAACATTTTTCATCTATTTGCTCTCAGAAAAAAGGAAAATAACAAGGTGTCACAAAGAACTACAAACTACATTAAGTATAAAAAGTAAAAAAAAAAACCGTCAAAAGGAAATATCACATATGAAGCCACTTGAAGCATTTGCTCATGTTCTCAGATGGGACAGAGTTGTACCACTGGTATAACAGATCAAAGAAAATTCTCATAAAAGGATCTGACTCCGAGTTAACTTAGATCCAATGACAGTAGGATTGCTGAATCTAAACACCAGATGGATAAGGAAAAATTGCAACTCATTCATAACAACAAAACACTTACTTAATTTAGGGTACCAGAAGATGCCTGGTAATAAGCATCAAAGCCTAGATATGATGCCACAAGTACTAGTTTTTATACATAAAATCCCAGTGATTGTTCTGTTTTTGCATTCATAGGTTGTTTCATTGATTATGGAAGCATGTTGTTTGGTTGCATTTTTATTAATGCTATATTGTATATTTTGGGCGTTGATAATTACATTGTGGCTTGAGATGCAAAACGCATGGTGGAGTTTGATGTTATATTGTGGACGGTGTCTATTCCACTGTTTAGTGTTGGTGCATTTGTGAGTTAGTTTTATTGTTGCATTCAGGTGACTTGGATGCTTACTGAAAGTATTGATGGTACATCTTTATTGTTAGGCTTAATTATGTTTATATGTTCATATTCCTTTTTTTAGTTCTACACAGGGAATCAATGGGGAATAATTTCCAGGTGCTTCGCCACTGGAGATAACAAAGTTGGTGGCTGCATACGCTCATATTTTTCCTCTTATTGACATATTTGTTCTCATTTATTCTCCCTCCAATTTCAGGGTGCAGTTGTGTTGGCTGTGCTAGATTTTCTAGGGTGCTGAGTTTACTAATTTATTAGTTCATTTTATTACGATCTACTTTCACATTAATAGCTAGTAGTTGGTTACATATCAGCATGTTTGAGCAATTGATTGGTATACTGACCCTAGATAGACGGAAAAGAATCAACCATAATCAAATAGAAAAGTTTTTTGATGTAGAAAGGGAAACTTCACAGTTCCTATGCAATTTTGACAGATGGGAAAAAAATAATGAACCTGAAGCCGCACAAATCCATCTTCCTGGTTAAGAATTTGAAGGGAAAGAGTTCCCTGGATATCAAAGTTGTTGAGACCACCATCCCTCCTGATGACAACATTTAATCTCTCTTCAATGGTCAATGTGACAGGGTCAGTTGGTGGAAGAGAGGATTTTGACTGAGCAACAGTTGGTTGCACATCCTCGAGAATAACTTCTCCTTCAGCTTTTAAAGACTCCAAAAACTGGTTTGTCTTTTGTGTTTTCCCTAACTTCATACCAAGGCCTTTTGAGGGAGCAGTAGCAGATGCAGATGGACGGCCTGAATGAGTAGAATCTTTGGTAAGTAAAATAGAAACAGTTTAACATAATGGTAAACATTTCCACATGGATTATGCTTCATCCAAGTAATTTTTATTACTTGGACTATCCGTAGATGTACATAAAGTTGATACTAGTTTAGTAAGCATCACCATCATGATCTATAATCATATTTTTATAAAGCCTTCATATGCTTTGCATGAATGAAAACTTTGTATAAAGCATCATCATCTGCATCATAAAAACGTGTTTCCGCATGACTATAGGAATACAAACAACCAAATATAACTTTTGGTCATTCAAGAAAACACCTTATGCAATAACAAAGTATTGTTTCAACTTAAAAATAATATATATATATATAACATGGTGGCTTTGAGAGCTCATATGACATATACCTTTGGGCTTACTAGAGAAGGATTCCACATCAGTGCTCAATCCAATTCCAGATCCACTGCCAAAACCACTTCCAGAATTGGAAATGCTCATGTCATTAAAGCTACTTTCAATTCTTCGAGGACCAGACAAAGCCATCAATCCTCCTTTATCACCTCTGTTTTTCTCAATCTGTGAAAACAAAGTACAGTACAGTGGTTCATGAAGATAGCATCTGAGATTAGTTCAACAAAGCATAAAATATATGGATATGAAGAATTTCAAATAGTCAGAAATATTATCTGCAAAGGTATATTACATAGAGAGAAACTAATTAAAAATGCAACAAAACTAAAAAAGTAAAAGTTTAACTCCAAGTAAAGGAGCTGATTATAAAGTAGTATAGTAATGCAGTGTTCAGATGTATAACAAGACAGATTTCAAAACTAGCTGATATTATATGATACCTCAACTTTCACATATCGAACTATTAACAAAGGATAGCAGCACCACTATCCACAAAATTAATAAACTATGACCAAAAAATCATAATCATCATGTTTTTCCACACATTTTGGATGCTTGAGATTTGGGTTGCCTATGCAAGATCCCTTAAAAAGACTAAGATTTTTTAAACTTTATAAGATTATGCAAGACAGTAACTGTATTAATTATAAAATGACAATTAAAACTCTGCAGTCTGCACTCACAGTGTCACTATTCACAATAATTTACTTGTGCTTATAAAGAATAGAAAAACAAGACACCAGAGGTCTGCGAGCCAACAATGACAACCATGACAATAAACCATATTAATTTTCACTATATCGGGTTGGTAGATCTTATCTCTCACACCTTTAACGACTAACTCATCTAACTATAGAATCTCCTGGTTATTTTTTAAGATGTGTATATCTTCTTAACATATTTTTCACATATTCTATTATTCATAGTAGAAACAGATTGTGTGACAATGTTATAAAAATATTCCATTTAATCTAAGGTGCACACCACAATCATATGACAATCACGCATTAGTCGATTGCAGAATTGCCTTACTTTCCATTCAACCACACACTATTTTTAATGATATCTTTGTCAATGTCTCCTTCCTTTTGAATAATAGCTCTAAGATATCTAACACTCCTAGTTACAATTTCAAATTCATCCATCTTAGATATTCTCAGTTTTTTTTCTTATTATCAAAACTATAAGTCATATATTCAAATTTAGTTCTCCTTCAATTCAAGTGGTCAATTTCAGCATCAAGCACCAATGAGAAAAGGTTGGGGGCGTGGTTATCATAATAGGTCCAATTTTGCGGTTCGAACCATTTGATTCACGATTTGAATCATCTGATCTGTGGTTCAAATCGTCTGACTTGCACTACGATCGCACTGCGAATCATCCAATTTGATTCAGAGACAAAATGATGTGAACCATATGCCTGAATCAGAATCGTCCAAGAATCAGACAGATTCAGTTTGAATCCAGCTGATACTTCAGAATAGGCGATTTATGGTTCAGGAAATAAGTTTACTCAGGCAAGTTAGGGTTAAAAATTTCATGTGTTTATAATCAATGAAGCGTCCTCTTTGCCCGCTTGTCTGTTGGCTTCCCAGCCCGCCAGCAATATCTTTGTCCTCAGTAAATGTCTCCCATAAGGTGGTTGAGCATCTTCGTCAGTGAACGACTTTGGCCAACATACTACAATGTCGACTACTACATTCTCAACATAACCAGAACACCATAAAAATCTAGACTCTAACATCCAGATCGCTATCAGAATACATAAAAATTCAAATTCTAGCATCCAAATTCTATTACTCTCAGGCAGGCAACAGGTTATTATTCTGTTCACTGTTTACTATCCAGATTCATCCTTTACTATTGATTCATCCAACTCTGTTTTGTTCCTTTAGATAATTGAAAGTTGACAATTCTGGAGATATTTGGATTTGGTGATACTAATCGAACATTACTCTTTAGTAGCTTAGCATCTACCACTTGCTGTTAGACTTCACTCATTTCCAAGAATGGTTATGTTATTTGGCATTGTGTTGCTGTATTTATTATTTTGTTAATCACATTATAGTGTTAAATAAGATATTTTACAAATTTTAGTAAGGTATAATTTTTGACTTATTTATATGTTCATGAGCCTTACAATTCATGATTTGCAAAATCACCAAAATGATTCACAATTCAAACCTAGATTCGAGAACCTTGGTTGAGGGTTACACTGGACCATACCAACAATATACAAGAATATGAACTCTATGAGCATGTATCCTAAGCCCAAAAACCCTCTTCATATTATCATATATAGAGAATTTTATAAATATGTATCAGTGTTGTCTATTCACTATCTAGTTCTCTTGTCCTTTTTTATGCATACATGTACATCATGCACTATAGATATAAAATATACCTTGCTTTTGTCAATCTCACTAGCTTTCCGCTTCATGATATCCTTAGTCTCGTTAATTTTGTTTTGCATGACTAACTTATGCAATCTTTCTTCATGGCTCTCCATTTCGCAGTATTGTTTAACTTGTGCTACCGTCAGATTTTCTTTGTTGCCCAGTGAGATGGCTTCATCAAAAGCAAAAATGAGCTCAAAAGCCATCTTACACACACCCTCTTCATCTAGTGAAGGCGAATATTCAGGCACCTATACGCATTTAAGGAAACAAATTTAAAGGTGATAAAAGCCGAGCAGATTCGCTTGAGTCAAGAAAAAGAATGGAATGCAACATCAATAATACTGAAACAGTATGAAGATAAACAAGTCTTTGATTGTAAGAAGGATACAAGTTTGGATAAGAGTCTTAGTGTGTCCAGATCTTCGAGAATGTTACTCTGTTTGTTTGTCACAAGTAGGAGATAAAGTGCTTCTATTGGTTGGTATACATAGCGCACATTCTCAGTCTCAACAAAAGTGTGTTGTTTTCCTGTTCCCACCAGCTTAGGGAAGGCAGCAAGCAGTCCTTCTATCCTTATTCGAGACATCTCCACAAACTGCCTTGAAACCAACACTGCAATTATGATAGAAGGAAAAGAAAATGTTTGCGATCAATGAAACTAGTGTAGAACATGGAATAATAATAATAAGTAAATAAATAAATAATAATAATAATAATAATGGAACAAAAAAGGGGATGACTGCACAGGCTCCAACCTTTGTTACACTTTTCAACATAGCTAATTCAAACTTAAAATTCATCATCTTTCTTCAGTGCAAGATGAAAAAAAAGAAGAGAAATTATAGATGCAGCTGCAAGGAAAATCACAATAGGTTATGCTGACAGAAAATCATGACTTTAGCGCCAAATTATACGAAATTGCAACTTCCAAGTTGCAATTAAACTCAAGTATGGTAATGTCAGTAAGTTAGAATAAATAAGGTTGTATACCTAAGCTTAGCAAAAGGCTAAACTACACAAGAATCATGGAGCTAGGATGCCTTTCGACATTTGTAATAGGACGACTTCAAGAAGTTGAATAATATTTGGAAACCATGCCTAAGGTAGAAGAAAGAGTTCATATGGCCTATATATGATGTTCAGACTTGCTTAAGATCATTTTATATTAATTTATACTTGTAATTAGCTAGCTTAAGTCCACACAATGGATGCAGGTCTTGAACTTGAAAGAGAAAATGCAGTGTCAATAATTAGCTAACAAGAAAGCATACAAAGTTAACAGGCAATTTTGCAATGTGCAACATATTAGGATATTAAGTCAACCATAGGATTCTCATGCTAAACAAGCAACAAAAACAATGACCAAATAAAGCTGAGATTGTAATCGACGAAATATGAAACTTCGGGGCAAGGAAACTAATTCTACATTTGATAAACAAAAAAGATTGTGTAACATAATATGCTGTCGACATATTATCCAAGATGTTTATGGAAACAAAATCAACAACCTTTTCCATTCTGCATTTGAATGATAGAACTGGAACTGCAGAATTAAAATTGGAGAAACTTACCTTTCCCTGACTTAGTTACGATGGAAGCAGCAAGAACAACCTGATCCATATCAAACAAGTACTTAGCAAGGAGTCTCAATTAATAATCCCATCCACATGATTTACTAACATACTGAAGATTGATTACAGCCATCATGGATATTCTGCTTCTTATTTTCATCACAATAATGAATCATGCTAAATATTAGTTATGGTAGATATATAATATCATCAATCATGTTCATTGCCTATGTAGGTCCTCTTAATCAATAGCAGCATTTATTCATGCAGACACTTTGATGATGCTATGAGTGATTGTATGAGATAAGGATGCGCTACTCACCCATGAAGGAAAGAAGTGAAGTTATTTAGGATCCACTCATGAAAGAGTGAAAATAAGTAATCTGTCCCTCAGAGGAAGACAGTACTGTGCACTCTTTCAGGAATACACACATGTTTTTCTAGTTAAATTCTTTGACATTGAACACTGTCAAGTGCAAATGCCATTTATTTTAATTTCACAGGGATGTCATCCATTTTGAACTGTTCAGTATATTTGAAATCCTCTATTCTCAGATTAATACAAATGAAACTGATCTAGAAGTGAAACATAAGTGCTCAAATAATTAGAGAACATATGTGGTTCAGATTTTTTTTTTTTTTAAAAAAGTATGTAAAAACTTTAGAAAGCATAATCTGTGTAAAATTTTGATAGGTTATAAACAGAACAAGTCAGCTAATATTGGTTGGACTGGTTATAACCAATATTTCCATTTATTTTTCTCTTTTCTCTTTCTCTTTCACTTTCCCTTTTATATTTTTCACACTTCCATGTGTTTTTCTAGTCTTTTTGTTTTTTTTATTTTTATTTTTCTCATTTGTCTCTTCTCTTTCCCCTTTCCCTATTTCTCTTCTTCTATAGTGTCTCCTCTACCTGCCTCCTCTTGTTTTCCTTTCTCTCTTACATAGGTGTTACTAACACTTGAATCCATGTCAGCTATGGGAGTTGGTATTGGTGATCAGTACTGATTCCATTATTTGAAGATAGATAAATGCCATTTGTCAATAAATGAATTAAATTCCATATCTTGCATGATATATGTTTCAATAATATGTAAGAGTTCAAACTCAATCACTAATAAATATAACATATGCGAGGTCATTTGATTAGATTGAAGATTCTCTTTAAAAACAAGTCAGCATAGACAGGATAAATGAGCATGAACAGAATGAGCACTTAAATTACAAACGAAGTTAACAATAGTTATCAAATTGTAATCCATACCATTGTGAACCAAGCACAGCGGAGGAAGATCTTCGTCACAACACGAGATTCAGCAGATCTATGAAAAGAGATAAGCAGTTCCACGATGAGAAAAAAAAATTGATCCTTCTATGATTCAAAGCCAGACGTACTCAATCTTATAGAACAAATAAGCGGTAAGAAGAGCACAAATGCAGGATCCGTAAAAGGAAATAGAAAATAGAAAATTCCGCTTCCTAGCATCCAAACCGAAAAGTTTGTCAGATCCACAAGGCATCAGATGTGAGTTCCGAATCACAACTTTTCCCATCTAACGAACAAAGACCAAGGACCTGGAGATCTAGTAACATCGCGAACCAACAACGTCGAGAGAAACGCAACCAGATCAAGAAAGAGCGGAAGACTCACCTCAGATCTGAAAGTCGAGGGTGTTAGAGCGGAGAGATCCGTCGAACTCGACTAATAATCAAGCGCAGAGCCAGACAGCGTTAATACCGGCACGGAGGGAGAAAACGGCTGGCGCGTTATAATGTAAATAACGCGAAATTTTCATATTACTCCTCTATTTTAACTTCTTCGTAAAATGCTCCCTTCTAGATTTAATATTATCCAGTTCATCTCGCTGCTCAAAGTCAATGCTGTTGGGCATTTCTCTGGTTCAATTAGCAGAACTGTTTGGCACTTCCGCGCCGTGCTTTTCCATTCTCTTCATCTCCTGTGAAGAACTTGAACACAGGCTTACAGCTACTGCTTTTGACTCTGTTCATCACCTACAACTAACTACAGGCTTACAGCTGCTTACAGTATTGCCAACTTGGGGCTTACAGTATTTGTAGGCTTCCAGCTGCTCTTCACCATGCATGACTCTTCTCAGCTCTGTCTTCGCACGAGGTTTACGTCATGCATATTAATTTACGATGGAAGACAAAATCTGAATTATATTGAAGATGCTGTTGTTAGCGATGCCCATCTATAAGACAATAATTATGATTGCGGAGCTTTATAATTTGATAAAGCTTGTTTAATAACCTTGTTTCACTTGTCTTCTTGCCAGACACGTGGCGAGCACGTGTTTTGGGGTATGGTGGTGCATTGTTGTGAATACTTACTTTTAAACTCAAATAGGCATTTTTATATGAGCATCCTTATTTTTTTTAAGACTTATCTTCTGTATTAAATTCTAAATCGATTGCGTTATAATAGTTACGGTTTCGTAATTATTATAATATGAATCTTATTAAATAAAATAAGTCTAAATTATAATAGATACTATTTTGTAGCTATTACAATGTGAATATTAGATGAACAGATCAAATTCGGATTGTAATAGTTATGAAATTATAATTACCGTAAACATGAATATTTTTAAATAAATTAATTATGCATTATAACAGTTACAAACTCGTAGTTGTTATAATATTTATAATAACTATGAAATCATAATTGCTATAATATTTATAACAACTATGAAAAATGGTGTCATTTTATAAGGGTTGATGGGTGGGGACATCTTTTTAAAATTATAATTGTTGTAAACAAGTTAACTATACATTAACTATTATAATATTTGTAGCAACTGCGAAATTGTAGCTGCTACAACATTTATAGTAATTATGAAATCATAGCTGCTATAATATTTATAATAATTATGAAATTATAACTACTATAACATTTATAATAATTATGAAATCGTAGTTGTTACAATACATCTGATCAGTTTAAGATTGCTACAGTGCGTCTAACTGGTTTAGGATTGTTACAACGCGTCTATAACGCGTCTAACCGATTTAGGATTGCTACAATGCATACGATTGATTTAGAATTTTATCCGTGTGTCAGAAGATAATAATGTCAAATAAAATATTTGAGAGTAACGGTGTCAGTTGAGGGATGAAAATACTCTTTTCATAAATATATATATATATATAACAGTTATTTCATATTTATTAATTTAATATGTATATTAAAAAATAATAATATTAAATAATATATTTAAATATAATTATGTCATTTTATATAACTGATAGAGAGAGGTATTCTTTGATAAAAACTAAAAAAGAGACCTCCTGGGATTATTTTAATAAAAAATACACCTTTGATTATTAACCTTTTTATACTTTCGAGGGACGTTTGGAAGGATATAAATAACCCCGGACAATGGTGTGATGGTTAGGTCTTTAATAATTAATCAAGGCGTTAAGGTTCAAATCTTAATTAGCGATGAAAAATTTTTATGGGACCGAAACGTCACCTCATATCCGACGCTATGATTACTCTTTTGTTTTTTGGAAGGACATAAATAATAAGTAATAAGGGGTTCGATAAAAATTTGTGCGCACTAAAAGACTAACTCTTGTTCGGTAGTCGGCAAGTCCTTTTTATTTCTCTCCACGGAGACGGCTGCAACTCGGTTAGGAGCGTCGGGACGTTCGTTCAAAGACGAACGACGAAGAAGCTGCCGCCTTACGCCTGTTCTCTCGAGGTATCCGCAAATCAGGTTCGGTTTCCTCTCGCATTATCCATTCTTTGCGATTTAGTGAAGAAGTCGAAGGGCTCTTGATCTCCGTTCGTTTCTTGAATGGATGTGGGAATGGACGATTATTATTATTTTTATATCAGATTCTTCCTTTCTTCCCTAGAATCTTCATTTCGTGCTTTTCTTTCTTCTTCAAAAAAAATTTGAAAAAAAAGGAACAAGAATCTTCTTTCCTTCTTTTGTGGTGGAATTTTCGTATGCCTGAATGATTCTCCTTCATTGCCGTTGTTATCAGTTGACCAGAGATTCAGAGTTGGACTGAATCGATTCTCTCAAAAGTTGGATTGTCGTGTCTCGTTGTTGCTCCAAAATAATAAAATAATTTCTCGATTATGTTTTTCTGTTTCCTGCAATTTGAGAAGGGAATGGATATATCTATTACTTCATCATCTGGGACATAAATGTGGATCGAGAAGGATTTCTAGTCATCTATGGTAGAACTTGGGGCTGAAAGTTGATTCTATAGAAGTTGGAATTTAGAGTAGAAAAAAAAAAAACAAGACTCTCCTATATTTCGAACTTAGGAATCTGAGTCAGGCAAAAGCTAATTCTATCTCTCTTGATTCTAAACCATTCTTTAATTGAAGTAGTTAAAATGCTGAACCTCTTACGTTCTATTTACAAGATCCTTATAGATACTTGGTCCGGTTGGTTTGAGAAAAGAGCTCATACATCATAATAGTATCATAGCCCTTATGCTTTGCTGGTTCTTTATTGTGTATGTTGGGAAGGTATGGCATACATTTCATTACAAAGTTAATGTACTCGGAACGATAAGAACTACAAACCTTGATTGCCTAGTGAAATTATTCTACTGTGGTTATCTTAGTATTGCTTTCTTGCTGAATCCTTCTAATCCATGCAAAATTAACAAAAACATAGCCATGGAGAATGTTGGCGATGCAGTTGTGGATATAGAAAGTCATGCACAACCACCTGATGTATGCTGCTCTGGAAGTCCAAAGATACCAGTGAGTTTTGATTTTGCATGAACAACATGAGTACAAGCTTTGGAACCTCTTCTCATTCATAGTCAAATGTGAAAATTTGAGTTACATTTGTCCCCACAGAAGGCTCTCTCTCGCAAGAGTTCAATGCGCCCAGAGAGGCATAATGGTGAGGAGCTAGAAGTAGATGAAACATTGAAAAGGCTTCTTGTGAAAGGTATGAGATATTTATTTTCCTATTAACTGTTAGTTCATTCATTATTCTGAGAAACATGCACAACTGGTTGTTTTTTTGTGGATTAAAAAAATCATATTGATTGCTTTAAATTTCTTGAAATGCTGATATACATAGTTTTTTTTTTTCAAGCATATTTCCACTCCTGTACCTGTTGGTCATTAGTGATTTAAACTTGTTTTCCCCCCAAGTTTTCTATATGAATTCTTGGACTGAAGCAGTTATAGCTTGGTTTTTTCCTCATAAAATTTAACTTCTTTCTCTTAAGGTGTTTTTGTTTGTCTTTGTTTCTTTTTTTTCCTAGTTGTACCTGCTCAGGTGGAGCAACTGAAACAGCCCCTTGTGCCCTTCAAAACTCTCCATGCTGTGCAATCTGTACCTAATAGCCCTGTTCTCCCAGATTCTGGAGAAGGAAAGAACAAAAGATTAAATCGCTTAACCTTCGTCCATCCACGAAAGATTCTTCTATTCTTTGCAACCTTGTAAGTACTATGGAAGCTTCTCTTGATGCATTCTTGAATATGAAAGTGACCAGAGTAGTAAATACTGAGAATGAGATGAATTTTCGGCAGGGATTATAACTTTGTTCCTAGTGTGCATTGTGCGACCTATGCTGATATGACAACGAAGACACTTTCAAGTTCAATCTATAATTGTCCTATGTTATAAATTTAACCTACTCACTAGATATCCAACAACATAATACTTCCCATCCTTTTTACATTGACCTGCAATTCTGGAATAGAATTCATATCTACTCAAAATTGGAAGCACAGACTTTCATTCTGAGGTAATAGTACCCTACCAGCGCAAGTAGTGCTGTCTGTCAGCCATTGTGGGCCTTTAAAAAAGCAGTTGTAATAACTCAGAGGTATTACTCTTCATTAAAGCAAGGATAAGTGGTTGCAGTAGATGAGAAATTATTAGCATGTTTTTGTTGAACTAGCAAATTAATACTCTTGCTAGATTCATCTCAACTTGGTGGTGACCACCAGCGGTTACTGTTTTGTCTTCTAATCACATTTGCTTGACAGTGACTTCATCTTTAGTCTCTCATCAAATTGAGATTGGTGATTGCATTATTTGCATTTCTTTTTCATGCATTAACCGCATTTTTTCTTTGTTTGTGTGAAAAAATGACATCTTTTCAGAAGAGCAGTCAAGTGATCAAGTGCACTTTTTTTTTTACTTAACCAAATGCTCTCTCTTGCAACAATGTACAGGTCAAGCGTAGGGACAATGGTTCTCATATATTTCACTTTGGCGATTGACTGAAAAGACAAAAGTTAACTCAAGCTTTGCAGTTTGCTGTTACTTGTTTCAACCTCCCAGTTAGTGTTTTCTGAAGGTGCTGACAACTTTTCAACCCATCTGTATCGATAGGGAGGCTCATAAATGTTCATCTCATTTCTTGCAATGGTCGTAGAAAGTTGAACCAAAATAAGGTAAATAGGTAGTTGGTGTGAGATCTGTCTGCTAGAATTACAACTGCAATGGCTTAAGATATTGCAGCAGTTAATAGACTGGAATGCTTATTGCACCACCAATCCATGCTATTTTTTGAATGTGCTGGCGTTATTGAATTCTTAGTTGTTATTGTCTACTATGTACTTGATTCCAGTGGTAACGTTGCATGGTGAGTTTTAGGCATGAATTACTGTTGTTTTTTGGTATTAATATCGTTAAAGAATAAGGATCCAAGCGGAAAACATAAAAAATGTGATTTTATGTTCAATTTAAGTCATTTTATATTAGTTTTTATTGCTGGCATAAGAGCACCCACGTTGTTATTAATGTGTAAGTGTTACAATATTCAACCCACATTGTTATTAATGTGTAAGTGTTATAATATTCAACCCACATTGTTATTAATGTGCAAGTGTTATCATATTGATTACGGTTCAGATTAATAAATTTTTTTTTTTTTATTATTGATCTTGGGATGGATTGATGGGAGCTGGGATGAGCATTTTATTTTTTATCCTTGTATAGGTGTTATCAATATGATATTATAATATTTAGACATACATACGTAATTCTTTGAACAAGTTAATGAGAAAAATTCAAAAAACAAAAAAAACTGAGAAAGATAAAAAAAAAAAAAATCGTTCAAGTGAGTGTATACAAATGATGTATTTATTTATTTAATGTAAAATAAGGAATAAATGGATACTTATAAATAATAAAGATTAATGTTAAATATGTACATTAGTTAAGAAAGTAGGAAATGAAACAAAAAATGAATTTTTTTGAACGATTATATTAAAAATTGGATATAAAAGAAGGAGAAAGAGACATTTATAGAATAGCTAAAGCGAGAGAAAAGAAGATAAGAGATCTTACCCAAATAAAATATATTAAAGATGAATGCAATAGGGTACTAGTAAACGATGGAGAAATAAAGAGCGATGGAAGAGGTATTTTCATCAATTTTTTAATGAAGGTTTAAGTAACCAACTTAACTTAGGTAATTTAAGTAGGTCAAATGAGTATAGAAATTTAAATTTTTATCGTAGAATTCAAATT